>JAPMUY010010328.1:0-98582 GCA_026901105.3 Galaxias olidus
GCACCTCACAAGGCAGAGCGGCGCCGCCAGCTGGCCGAGCGCTACGGCATCTCCCTGGACCCGGAGGCCGACGGGGACCACACCTGGCGCTACCCCCGCACCCGCGGCGGCCCCGACGGCGAGGCGGCGGCAGGGGAGGAGGGACGAGGCAACACCACCACCACCCCCACCAGAGCCGCTCCTCCCCAGCTAAGCCACGCAGACCCGGGGCACGACCCCGGCCACGGGCGCTCCAGGCTGGACTCGTTCGCGGAGAGGGAGAGGCTGATGAACATGGAGAACCAGCGCCGGGCCCCGCCGGAGGAGAAGACGGGGCCTTCCGATCCACTGTCCTCCTACATGGATGTGACGTCCCCCTCCTCCGGCCGGGGGCCTGCCAAGGACTACGCCGTCATGGTGGTCCCCTTCGGGTCGCCCAAGTCGGGCCGGCAGCCGTCCCTGGCCTCCCCCAAACACGGAGCTTCCCCAGGGGACCTGTTCATAGAGCAGCAGGCCCACAGCATTCTCAGCAGGCAAGGGTGAGTGGACCTCCATGGCCATCGTTTCCATACTCTCTGACTGTGGGTTAGGCAGACGTACACCTGCCTCTTCATCTTTTCTTTGAGCCCATCTCGATCTGTCTTCAGTCAAACCACATGATGGAAATACCAGTGCAAACACTGTCTGCTGGTCTCTGATACAGACCTTGTCCTTTTTTAACTCCTGGCTCCCTATGCAAATGCAGACACATGCGCGCAAACACATAAACTAGATAAAGACACACACACACACACACACACTTGTAGGCTCTTTCATTCCCTGCGTTGGGTGGGCTCCAGACCCGCTTTGACAACCTCACGCATTAAGCTGTCTCTCCATCCCAAGGTTGTGGTCCTGGCAGAGAGCCACAGTGTTCCGGGCTCCCAGCCTCCTCGCCGGCCCAGCAACCTGAGCCTTTTTTCAGCCCTGCCAGCTCTAGCCGACACGCACACACACAGCTGGACCTGCTGCTGCATTCGCCTCATTGATTGATACTAGCGTCTGCTGCTTGTTTGTGTTCCTGTGCGGGAGTCTTCAGGTGGCCTTGTTTAGTGCGGCGAGGGAGCTAATCTCACCTCTGGGATTAGGGTTTCCCAACCAATCATTTGAGAGTTTAGGGACGTTTGGGAGGTGGCTGGTTAGTTGGCTTTGAACCAGTTTTTCATTTGGTTACTGCAAAGGAAGTGGACACTTAGTTATCACTTGATCTAGAAGTGGAGCAACTTCGGTTCGAAATGGTTAATGTGTATTGAAACACTAACCTATACTTTGCAGTGACAAACGTATCTCTCTACAAACATATTAGGATTCAATTAAGCCATTTAATCAGTGAATCAGGACATTTCCATTCTTGTCTGTTTTAAAGTTATTCTATGTCCTCTGTTTAATTTTAATATTCAGCTTTTGTCGAGTCTTGCAGAGATAATGCTACAACCCTAGCATTGGACAGAAGGAGGTGCAGCGCCTGACTCCATATCCCAACAGGCACCACTTTCTCTATTGTTCCTGCTTTCCTTTTTATTTCACTCATGCACTCTCTCCTTCTCAATCCCCTCCACGTGAGAACTTGGCTGTGCTTTTGGCATTGCAGTGGGGCTAGGTGTTGTGTTACGGGGGTGCACAGTGTGACTCCAGGGTTAGAGCCTATGACCGCATGCAGAGCACAGCTGGGCCCGATCAGGGCTGCAACGCCTGGGGAAGATGTTACGGGCACAGAACCTGCCCCCCCCCCCCCTCTCCCACTGTCGTTTTATCTCACCCTGTATACCTGTCCTCCCCCCCCCCCCCCCTCCCCCACTGTTGATTTATCTCACCCTGTATACCTGTCCTCTCCCCCTCCCCCACTGTTGATTTATCTCACCCTGTATACCTGTCCTCTCCCCCTCCCCCACTGTTGATTTATCTCACCCCGTATACCTGTTCTCTCCCCCCCTCCCCCACTGTTGATTTATCTCACCCTGTATACCTGTCCTCCCCCACTGTTGATTTATCTCACCCTGTATACCTGTCCTCCCCCACTGTTGATTTATCTCACCCTGTATACCTGTCCTCTCCCCCCTCCCCCCACTGGCGATTTATCTCACCCTGTATACCTGTCCTCTCCCCCCCTCCCCCACTGGCGATTTATCTCACCCTGTATACCTGTCCTCTCCCCTCTCTCCACTGTTGATTTATCTCACCCTGTATACCTGTCCTCTCCCCCCCTCCCCCACTGTTGATTTATCTCACCCTGTATACCTGTCCTCTCCCCCCCTCCCCCACTGTTGATTTATCTCACCCTGTATATCTCGTGTTGTCTCTTTTTGAAACGTCCTTCTCCTCTTGTGTCTGTGTACCTCCCCCCTCTTTTCCCACATCGTTGCTACCCAACCACTGCTCCCTCTTCCCCCCAAATTCTCCCATGTCATTTATTTCCTTTCTCAGCAAGAGACGACATCACCCTCACCTTTTTTTTATTTTTTTTATCGTAATTAGGCATAGTGTCTGTCGAGCTAGGCTAAGAGGCCAGGGCCGGACACTTTGTTTAGTCAAGCCCAGGCCTCATGACTCACCTGCTGTCAGCATCTGGTTAGAGGAGATGCCATTCATGCTCGAGGCCTGGTCTCATAGATAAGGCGACCGAAAAGCTGTGCAGGACACCTCTGCTCTGAGGTTACTGAGGACCTTATAAAGCCTGTGTATGCACAGCTGCCCATAGCACGCATTCCCCCCCCGGTGAACCTCTGACCCTCTATTTTAAACTGTGTGGTAGTGTGTGAAATGCATGGGGGGGCTTGGATTGTATTTAATTTCACTTCAAATCGGCATTGAAACGGAGATGCATCGTTTCATCGTGTGCAAAATATCTCTAAATACCATAGGATCCGCAAAAGTCCCCACCAGGGTGTGTGGAAAGCCTCTTTAAAGAGGCAGCCTGCAGTTCCCCAACCTCATTTTCATTCTGGTCAAGCTCAATGCAGTGTGTGTGTGTGTGTGTGTGTGTGTGTGTGTGTACACAAACGAGCGGTCCACAAAGTCCGCCATTCACTGACCGCCCCACTCGTTCTCTCTCTGTGCAGCTGGGAGGTCAAACCAACCAGTGATTGGTTCCTCCAGACGGATGCGGAGGGTGACACCCTGCATTCTCTTATCAACTGGCCGTCCAGGTACCCCCCCCCCCCGCTTTGGGGCGCGTGTCTGTGTCTGATCCCCTCCATCTCCCTCCCGTTCAACTGGAACACCCCTAACATGATGGCTCAGGGCTAAAACAATCACCACGCTTCACTACTGAAACATTAGTTTTTGCGTTGAAATGGTGAAATGCATAGAGCTTACTTACAAGGCTTTACTATTTATCACATTTATAGAATTGAGACAACCTGTGTTGAGTCCTGCTGACTCCCTTACATCGACCCCCTTACAACCGAAGTGTAGCCGAATCCCGTTCCACAAAGTCATCATCACCATCAACAAGCACAACCCATATGCCTGATGTCATCACGCTGGTCCCTTCATGCAACAATGTTATGGTTTCATTTCATACCATCTAACCGTCACCGTTCTTCTGTGTAATCAAAAGACCCGCTGGTTGTTCGCAATGCTTGTGTTTATGTCCCTGAATCTGCTCCATTGCAGCAACTCGTGGAGTGAGACAGACTGGAGTTGTTTACACCGAGAGCTTCTCTTTCTCTCTCTCTCGCTTTCGCTCTCTCTCTCTCTCTCTCTCTCTCTCTCTCTCTGCTGACGGTTCCAGACGAACGGAGCAGAGCAAGGGAGGACATGAGGAGCCCTTAGTCATTCCTCTCTCGCTGTTGTTTGACTCAGCAGATTGCCTCTCTCCACTAGCACCAGAGCTGCACAGTCTCCTGAATTTGGATGATAGGAAAATGCTGCCTAAGCTCTGTTTTCAAACTTCCCCACCAATCCTTTGCATAGCGTACCCATAGCATCGGATAATAGCGTTTGTTAGGATCAGTGGGCTAGATATAGACGGTCTGTTCACTGATACTACTATGAGTTGTATTATAACCAGGCGTTGCGTGAATCTCTTTGTCAATGGGCTTGTATTTTTTGTAACCGTTCTTTTTCTCCCTGAAGAATCCGGGTTAGGGAGAGGCTTGCCAGGGAGGATGGCCGCCAGAGGAGCCCGGAGCTAGCGAGCACCGCGGACGCCCCGGCGTACCTCCGGCACCTCCAGCACCTCAGCTCGGCACGGCAGGCCGCTCACCCCCCTGATACCCAGGCTTACAGTGAGCCCTCCGGCCCCCAGCCCCAGGCTCCCCTCCCCGGGTCCGGGTCTGCCGAAGGCCGCGAGAGCAGCAGCCACCCCAGCTACCTCTCCATGGCCACGGACCCCGGCCCCAGGCCCCAGGCGCTACAGCCTTCTCAAGGAGCGACGGAGGAGGAGGGGGGCCCAGAGGTCCAAACAGAGGGGTTGTTAAAGAGCAGGAGAGCCGTGCTTCCCTCTGAGGTTCGCCGCAGGGAGAGGAGCACCGACGAGAGCCGGGGAGAGGAGGAGCGGGGCTCAGCCAGGAGCCGGAGTCTGGGCAGGCGCCCTGAACCAGAGCACCCCCAGAGAGGTGGCCGGGGAGGTCCGGGTCGAAGCAGGCACAGGTGGGAGGGGGAAGCCGAGACCCCCAGAGCCGCGGAGCACGTGTCCCGTCTGCAGGCAGCCGAGGCAAGGGCCGGGCCGAGGGAGAACCAGCAGATGAGGGAAAACGCCATCTACGTCCAGAGAGGCACGGCTGCCACACACATCCAGACCCGAGGGGCCCATAGCCATATGCCCGCCGCCCCAGACAGCTCCAGCTCAAAGGCCTTTAGTCGCTCTGTTTCGTACACCTTAGCCCCACAGGCATCCGACAAGACAGCCACTCAAGAGCTTTCACGGCCCAGAGACAGCGGAGAGGCCGGGGCCTGCCAGGGCGGTGAGGTGGTGACCCAGGAGGCCCGGATCTCCGTGGCCCGGCTCCGACACTCCTTCCTGGAGGGAGCCATGTCCACAGCCTCTCCTCCCGTCCGCAAGCCTGAGCTGTAGGTGGTACTGTACTTTAGAACTCTGCCTTAGCACTGCCTGCCGGCTGGCTGTGGAACTCACACTGTTTTGCTGCTAACCCCCCAATCAATCACCAACCCAACCATAACCAACTCCATCTGCTGCAATTGTTGTCGGTAATTGAGAGACTCGCCGTCCGTTGGGAAATACTGCTCCTCTGCTAACCGCCGACACGTAGCTTCGTTGTGTGTTCGACTCATTTCACTCTCCTGGTCTCACAGTGAAATGTCTGTGTCTCGTTTGTGTGTAAATATGTGTGCTTGCGCCGTCCATGTCACAGTGTTTGTATGCACGTGCATGCGGCAGTGGCTTATTCCTCAGGATCATCTGTACTCTCTAACTGTAACATTACCATTCAGCATGACTTGGCCCCTCGCTAACGATTGCAATCAAGTGCCTGGTCTGGGCCGTTGGTTAGACTTACCAAACTAAGGCTTCCTCTTGGCTTCTAGATATTCCTCTCTTGGTAGCCTCTTCTTTGTTTCCCTCACCTTGCCATTTCCTCTCCTCCCTCCTCTTGCTGTCTGGTTCTCCGCTGGTTGGGTGCTCGCCCCAGGGAGGGTGAGGCCCCAGAGGTCCCCTGGAGGGGGAATAGGGAGCGGGGCCGGCGGCCCAGGCACTACATCAACCCTGGGGAGAGTAGGAAGACCTCGGAGAGGTTCCGGAGCCAGCCTATTACCTCTGCTGAGCACCAGGACAGCGATAGGTACTGGGGCCGCCACGGAGCGTGTCTGTGTGAGATGAGCACAAGTGGGCACGGTTCAGTGCCATGCATCCCATGACAATTTTGCGTGACATAAGTCTGCTTATGCCCTCCACTTTGTTTACTGAAAAGTTTTTATATTTGACCTTAACCTGTTTGCTGTGGAGTGCTTTTAATACGTTATTCGAATTGGACGAGCAATGATTTGGCCTGAGTTTTGGGCATGTCGGAGTCAGTTAGGTCTATATTGAATGTACATAATTAAGACATGGTTATTGTTTTGGAACATACTTTTCTCTTCTCCAGCCTCCATCTGCTTCAGTGATTATCACGTTCATGAGCTCCTACTCCCGGATGGACACTCAGCCCCTTTCGAGGGTGTTTTTTGAATCGATTCGAGGTTTTCTGAGAATTGGCGGTGACCGTTGCGTGTGACCAGCTCTATGGAGAATGAATTGTCCATTGTTGGTGTTTACTCCCCGGGACCAGCAGTTCTGTCCAACCCTCTAATGCCTCCTAATTCTCCAGATTAGCTAACTCTGGTTAGACTGTTTTTCCTGTAGTTTCTCCTGTAACACGCTCCCGTCAAGTTGCCCGCAGTCCCTGCCTCTGTTGGTTTGGGAGCTGCCTGTTCTCTTAGCTCATTTCTGTGTGAAAGTGCATCGATCATCAATTTCTTCATGGCACGAGGTGGTGTGGATGCGCCCTAATTGAGTCGCTTATTTCTTTCTTTGTTTCTTTTTGAAGGTCTTGCGTGAGCTCTGTACTGACCAGCACAGAAGGTAAGCTTTATTTTATAATGCACATCATGCAACAAGAAACATAACCATAGACAGCTATTGTTAGACAGTTATAGTGGGAGTCGTAAACGTTGGGTTTACTGTGAATGTGGAACCTATACACGTACTCCAATTCAAACATTTGATTACAGTGCTTTAGTTTATAATACGGTAAGGAGGGTATAATACGGTAAGGAGGGTACATTTTGATGTTCAATTTAATGGAGTAATTCTGGGCAGACAGTAGCACACTTGCTTTACTAAGCAATAGACCATCACGCTCCTTCATCTGGTTCTTATAAGCTGACATTGGCTCACAAGTTTTAATACTCTGCAGAATAAGAGGGAGCAGATTGCAGAATAAGAGGGAGCAGATTGCAGCAACGTCAGTCAATTCGAATAGCTGTCCAGTGATGTCATCTTCTGCAGCCCTTTAGGGAACACACACACACACACACACACACACGCAAACAGACAGAGCCTTTTACACCTGTGTAGTTATGTGTACAGTGTAGTTGTCGATACAATCGTGTGAATATGCAGCTCATCTAGTTTTGTGTGATACAAATATTTGTGAACTGTTTGGTAGCCTATGAATGTCAGAACCAAAAAGCTTGAGGTACATTTGCTAAGCCTCCCATTTCCAGGTTTTTTTGGACTGATCATTATTTAGTTTTCAAACTTTTTTTGTGAAATTCTCTTCGCCGTCTTTCTTTGTCTCACTCTCCTCTTTCTCTCTCTCTTTCTCTCTTTCTTTCTATTCATCCCTGTTTATATTTTTTCTTGCTTGCCTTTTCTCGCGTTTTCTGTCTTTTTTTCTCTTTTAGCGGATGAAGAGAAGCTAGATGAACGAGCTAAGCTGAGCGTGGCCGCCAAGCGTTCGCTCTTCAGGGTAGGCTGTGTTCCAATAGGCTGAATTGTTGCGTAGCTCAACTTTGACACACACAGAGCACATTCCACCTCTTCTAATTCTGTAACTCCACGTACCTTGTATGCTAGTGCTGGTCTGGTTGGGACAGAAAGAAATGTGCTTCTAATTAAGCACAGACCGCTTTTATCTGACGGTATTGTATAGACAATTATACTATAGTATCTGACACTTTTGTCCAGAAAATGGCCCAAACATACTAATCATAGGCTTTATTTCATATTTTAACCGCCACAATCTGTCATTCTTCACTGTGAAACTCCCCTTTCTCTTCCTATTCAATAAGTAGTTTAGAATAACGAGCTATAGGCAACATACTGCTTCCAATTTGTACAATGTTCCCTCAAAGTGACAGTGTGTTACGTACTTGCACCATGAAGTGTTAGACCACGAGGATGATTTGCAACGTATTTCTTAAGATATCAAGATGTCCTCCTCTGGCTCTATCATGCATCTGCAGGAGTTGGAAAAGAGTATCGATGGTGGCGCTCCCAAACCCCGGTCCAGGAATGCGGCGATCGACAAACGACTGAGACGAACCCAGGACCGCTCCCGAACCCAGCCGGTCACCATCGAAGAAGTAGTCATCGCAGCCACGTGAGGCATCACCACTCAGCTGTTTAAACATGAATCCCCTGGTTCAGATTGATAGGTTGTTGTTTTAGCTGAATGAACAGCACCGTCTTCTCCGCTAAAAATGTCCACGTTGAGCTGTTTATGTTTACAGATCTTTGGAGGTCATGACTTCTCAGCTTTTAACTTGTGTTTTGTAAGGGCCCTTTGAATATCCTATGATCACGCTATCCCTCTCTGGTTCCATGTTCTTCTGTCCCAGTATGTTTTAAATTCCCACTTAAAAGTAATCCTGATCTCTCTCTCTCTCTCTCTCTCTGTCACCTGTCTTGTTCTCTCGTCACTTGTCCGTGCGACTCTGTCCCCTGTCCTTTGATTATATGACTAAAGTGTACCCGCTCCCTTGTCACAAGTTGTGCCTCCGTACACTACTGTAACGTGCATCCCTAGTCCCCCACTAGTTGGCGCTGCTGTCCCCTACAGGTACACAGTACCAGAATGAGCATGTGTTGGGGCTCTGTCCGTGGTCAAACCCACTGAATGCATTTGTAGTTGATGTGTGCTTCGTGAAATACCCCTAACTTGTTAATACAATGTTCTGTGCATTTGTGTGTAGATAATAGAAAAGCTGATTTTGATTTCCCCGTAAAGATTCATCAGTTTTTGTTTTTTTATCTTTAGTGCCCTCTGGTGTGTTTTGGGGAAATTACTTGCAAAGTTGGTCGTGAACCACAAACTATTTTTTTGACAAATCATGATTTTTCATTTCGGCATGGCACACTGCATGGTTATCTGTTTAAAAGGTCGTATCGTAGGATATTTCGAGTTGGTAAAGTTGTACTTACCTTTCGAATCCATTCATGTTTAGCCTTTTGCTTTCCAGAACGTTCCACACTTTGTCTGCCTGTAGCATGCTACCACCTACACTGCATGAGCTTACCTCCACGTTTACCTCTCCCTCCGCTCTGTCCATTTCTTGCTGTGGTCCCGTCCCCCCCACTCCCTCAGCCTGCAGGCGTCCTCGCAGCAGAGCGCCGTGGCCCGGCAGCAGGCGCGGGAGGCCCGGCAGGTCCAGGATGCTCAGGAGGCCCAACGCCCCAAGCAGCCCTCCCATTCGGAGGCCTCCGTGGTTCAGAACCAGAACCAGAGCCCGGGCCCGGAGGAGCCTGACCTCTGCACCCTCAGCCTGGTGGAGAAGATGGCGCTGTTCAACCGCCTGGCCCAGCCCGCCACCAGGGTCACCCACGCCAGGGCGGACACACGGCAGCGTAGGGCCAACGCCCGCTACCAGACCCAACCCATTACACTGGGCGATATGGAGCAGGTGGGGAGAGACTAGTGTGTTCAGCTGTTTTATGATGTCTTTTATTTTCTGCAATGGATTGTTGTAATACATGCTGTCTCTAACCAATAGAAAACGAATTTCAATCGTTACCGTTAGTCCACTCTGCTGTCAGTGCTATCCAAACGGTGGACTAACTACGTGTAAAAATGTTTTAAGAATACAGTAGAGAAATAGTGTTGAAATACTGCATATGTCTTATAGCGTTACACATCCTCTCAAGTGTTTTAGCTCCATGTGTACCTGTTGTCCAGGAGCCTTCAGACACTGACCTCTGTGATGAACTGGAGTTTTGTGACGGCGCAGTAGAAGGCCCCCAAGTAAGGCCCCTTCGCTGCAGCTAAAACAGCCCGCCAGCGACCGCTTTCAGGCTGATGGAGCGAAAGGCTGAATGTTGGGCTACTCAGCGGCCATGCGCTTCCTGTTAGCCGTGGATGCTTTCGGATGGCATATTGTTGTGATTCCCGTATGTGACTCTGAGCCATGCACTGTACAAAGACAGTTTCAGAGCGTTGTGGCGTCGATTCACTGTTCGTTATGAATCAGCGGCTTTTGTGGCTCATTGTGCGTCAGTACGTCATCTGTCGAGTGTGTCAATGAGGAGATTGTGTGGACGGGTTGTGCTGCCCATATTTCTGCTGGGCTTTGGCATGAAAAGAGACTTCTGTGACGGGCGGAGGAGAGCAGAACAAAGACCTCAAGCCCTCTTCCTTTTTCTGAATGAACAGGATAAAGTTTCCTTTAAATGTCACTGGTTTTGGAAAGGGATTTTGAAACAAAGCGAGAGAGCGAGAAAGAAAGAAAGACCCAAGTTATTTGTAATATAATAACGAATGAGCAGTAACAGATCTAATCGTTATAAGCTTGATACTATGGTCATCGTCTAGTTTATGATCCTTTTCAGAGTTTAATTTACTTATGAAGACGAGGCAACGGCACGTTTATTACATATAAACGAACATGTATGAAATGACGATCCGATGCCCGGTCTGGTGACGACGTCATCACTGAACGATGAACCTTACTGGCACTCGTCGTCTGCGGAGTCATTGGGCTGTGGACCGCTTATGCGCCGCACTCCGTCGCTGCGTGTTCGCGGCAGCTGGAGTATGAGGGTTCAGAGGGGGGCATGGCTCTGTGATGTGGGCAGTGGCTGGCAAGGCTCACAGGGACTCCTTTGATCCACAGGAAGTGCAGTGAGTCAGTCAGGTGATTAGTCAGCATTATTCTGTGTGTGTGTGTGTGTGTGTGTGTGTGTGTGTGTGTGTGTGTACCTCTATGCTTAGTAGGACACGCCTTTCTCTGTTCTCACTTAGCACTGCTCTGCGCACACTGACTTAGTTCTCTCTCTCTCTGTGTGTGTGTGTGTGTACCTCTATGCTTAGTAGGAGACGCCTTTCTCTGTTCTCACTTAGCTCTGCGCACACTGACCTAGTTCTCTGTCTCTCTCATTCTGCTGTGCTCCGTCTTCATTTCCTCCGCCACACAGCTGAACGGCACAGGCTCCAGGTGTGGCCACGTCCCGTCCTCCTCCTCCTCCTCGGCTCTGAGAGCGGGAGGCACTTACTCCACCGACCACGCCGGCGACATCCACCTAGCCAGGGCGGCTGACCAGGCGGAGCCTGCCCCAGCAGCACCAGCCTCCAGCTACTACGAGGCCCCTGCACCGCACAGCCCCCCGGCCAGCGTCGCCCAGTCCACTGACCGGGCAGGCTGGAGGTCTCCAACCTCCCTGGACCTCCGGTTTGACGGGGCCGTGCCCCGGGGAGAGGACGACAGTCTAGGGTCAGCGAAGAGGAAGCTTCCCTCTCCGGAGAGCGCAGTGAAACAGCCCCACCTGCCCCAGCCCCTGGCGCGGTGGGAGAGGAAGACGGAGGAAGAGGAGGAGGAGTGTGCGACACGGGGGCGGACAGACAGCGAGTGCTGGGCAGTGCAGAGATCAGACGATGGTCCGCTCCAGTCCTCACAGCAGCTCCCATGCCAAGACAGCCAAAGGTCCCATGTCAGCGGCAGAGGTAAGGTCTATTAGATGCTGTTTTAAACTGCTGCCTTTGCACACGTTGCTCTCTCTTGGTCTCGTAGACAGATACTGGTTGGTTTGCATCTTGCCGTCAAACAAGTCTGATTAGCCTAGTACAGTATCCAGTGTTTTCTTACGTCGTTTGAATGAAACCGCACGGCTTTCAGTGAAAGACGAGGGAAATGAGCACCAGAACACAGGCAGACAATCGCCGTTTGTCAGAGAAACAGTTTTCTGACGTGACAGTATCCTCAGGAGTACGTGACAGCAGGTCTCGTTGATTAAATCGCATTTCCTGTGTCGTGTCTTTGCACACGGAGACTTTGGTTTTCAGAGTGTCAGTCTTTTGGACGTGGTTGTCAAAACCTTGACGCTGTAGCTCTGCCCTCTTTATCTTTGTCGGCTTGCGTATGTGTTCGGTTGGTTCTAATGCTTTTCACTATCTGTTTTACTAAGCGCAAATAGTGGCCCCTACTGGTTTTCTATAATGTGTGTGTGTGTGTGTGTGTGTGTGTGTTTGAGAACTATGACAAAGTGTGCGTCTCTTCCCTGATCTGTCTGCTGCCTAGTCAGTGGCTATTGATTGAACTAGGGGCTGTCCTAATGTGTGTCTCTCTCTCTCTCTCTCTCTCTCTCTGTCTCTCTCTCTCTCTCTCTCTCTCTCTCTCTCTCTCTCTCTCTCTCTCTCTCTCTCTCTCTCTGTGTTCGTTCGTTCCCTGACAGAGCTGGAGCCCAGTATTGTGTCCTCCAGAGTAGCGGCTGAATCCCCCTGCCTGTCATCCTCGCCACAGCAGGCGCTACCCGCGGCAGAGACCGAAGTCGACTTCAGGACACCCACACAAAACCTAGTCCAGCCTGAAGACAACAAAGAGCTGATGGACGCCATGTCCGCCAGACAGATGTCCATCAAGGACAGGTCAGTACTCGTTTCCTTTTCACACAAAGGGTCGTTGTTGTGGCCTTGTTGGGGGAGATGTGGATTTTCTCATTCTGAAAACAACGGTTGGTGTGTTGGTGCTGGGTGGAAGAAGACAGCAGGGATGGGAACGCTGT
The DNA here is from genome assembly GCA_026901105.3 of Galaxias olidus. Taxonomy (NCBI): domain Eukaryota; kingdom Metazoa; phylum Chordata; class Actinopteri; order Galaxiiformes; family Galaxiidae; genus Galaxias; species Galaxias olidus. The sequence continues at coordinate 12,452 of JAPMUY010010328.1, forward strand.
GCTCCCGTCCTACATCTCCTCCCCGCCCTGGCTGGGGCAGAGTATGTAGGTTACCTACCGCTGGCTCTCCTGTTGCTGAGGCTGTTTTAGTCGGCCTGTTAACCTGCCCCACTACAGAGCTCTCTTACCTAGCTAAACAGCAGACTGTCACGTTATGGTCAGCGACAGCTACTCACTGCGCTGTGCTGTTTGAAGAATTATCCTGCTTACTTGTACATCTTGTATAAAAAAATATACATATGTAATATATAAAAATATATGTATTTTTATATATATTATATATTTTTTATTATATATATTTTATGTATACATACTGTTGTTATTACAGCTTATCAGAATGTTTCTGGTAACAGTGAACAATGTTTTCCTGGGCTTGTCATGCCAGTTTTTCATTTTGAGAATCCAATACTGAATTCTCCATCCAATATTACGTAAGCCCACTTATGCCAGAACCCTATGAGAACAGGCCCTGGGCTGGACTTGTCAACATTCTCCACTCTTATTGGGCTGTTGAATTGATTGATGACATAATGGAACAATATGTTACCTCGTGTGTGTCTGTCTGTGTGTGTGTACGCGAAATCTTTCCTTCTGCTCCAATGTGTCTGTCAGAGCATTAAGTTTGCTGTGGAATCCAAGAGATCCAGCTGTAGATAGTGCAGGGAGACATAAGGTAGGAGTAGTTGTAATTGAGGGGTGCCCATCCCCAGACCCCCCCCCCCCCCCCCCTGTCTCACACCTCATGCCCCTCTATCTCCACCAGTTAGTCCAACTACTGAATTTAAATCAGTAAATGTTTTTTAAGTGTATTGTCTGGTTTGATTTGTATATTCAGTTATTCTGTTAATTCCTGGTAATTCCGTTTATTTCTGTAAATAGGCTCTGCTTATGCTTCTGGTTTTACTCTCTGACCTTACTGTCTGTCTGCACCACACATCGTGACAAATGTCAAGAGATGTCATCTGGTGAACTACATAAGGACAGTCCAGCCTGCTCTGTTCAGCTTAGCTTTGAAATATGTTCAGGAGGAGCAATGTGTTAAAGTTAGCTTTAGGCTGTTCCACTACATGGTGCGTTGACTGCACATACACGTGTTGTGGAATGAAGGTGGATTCCATTTGAACAAGTTCTTCTTCAACATGAATACTGTTCCTTCTCCCTCTTTCTCCGTCCGTCCCTGTCCCCTTGTCTCACACTCCTTCCTTTCCCTCCAGACTGGCCCTGTTGAAGCAGAGCGGCGAAAAGGACTGGCTGAACCGAATCAATAAGAAGGCGGACACGACCAAGGTGGCGGTGAGCGAGCTCCATTCTCAGGACTGGGAGATGGAGCTGAACTTCAAGAAGAAGGTAACCACCTCAACATTCTGCTGAACAAAGGTCAACTTATCAGCAGTCATACGATTTACTTTTGATTTCGATTTTTGTTTGTTTGCCGTGCAACATGATTGATTATCGCACAGTAATTACAGGAAACTGAATTACAGGAGGCTGAATATCTCTAAACAGAGGGGTTGTGTAACATCACCGGCATGTCCTTTCCCTTGTTATTTCGGATGGCATCATCTTTACTGCATGCTTTGTGTTAGAATAACCCACAACTATTAGAATTGTGTCTTGTAGTACTCGCCTTTCGTAAGTGTGTACTTAATGTCTCTTGGAATCAGAGACATCTGTTAAGTTTTATCATCTTTTTTATGTGTGTAGAAATTTAAACTGGATTGTACTATATGATCTTGTCCAAGTTAATCAAATAGGCAATATATTATCATAGGAACTTTATCTAAATACTTGAACAAGTTTGGCCTTAACATTAAGTAGTCTCCTTTCCTACAAGAAGTAGTGTTGTGTTCTAAAAATCTCTGTAAAATCTCATGTTTTGTTGACTTATTAGGTAAAAATCCCATACCAAGATTATTTTCATCCTAACACAATAATTCTTTCTTCAAAATCTTTGTTTATAGATTGCCATCAATTTTGTCTCACCTTTATTAGTTTCACCACATTTTTAACTTTCCTTTCTGCATTTCTGCTTATCCTTTCTGCATTTCTGCTTATCTTTGCATGTCCCTTTTTAATCTTCAATAAATCACATTTTAATTTCTGCATGCTGTGTGTGATTTTGTTGTTATGGCGTGTAATTTTTCAAATTGAATCGTTGTCTGGATACACATACCTCTCTGTTTGGAGTTATTCACAGCATGGCACAACTTTCCATGAAGCAGAACGAACTGTTTTCACTGTTCTGTTTTTCTTTCCAATACTTGCAAGCCCCACCTTGCCATAACTTGTTGGAAATATTGACCAGTTCCACTGTGAGTCAGTAAATCAACAAAAAGTAACCAATAACAAAAAATAAACCATAGTGTTTTCTTTGTAAAAACTACATCTCTGTGTGAGAAGGTCACATAGCCATTAGCCATCATTTAGGTCTGAGTCCAGAGTACCAAGTGTGGTAAAGATAATGGATGGCTGTATTTCTTTGCCTTTTGTTTTCATCCTTCACTCAGATGAGGCATAGAGCCCTTCCAAGTCCATTTCCTGTCTTACATCGGAGAGGAACAGTGGGTACTTCAGAGGGTAGAGAATAGGGCAAACTGGATCACATAAAAGGAGCTATTATTCTGCCTTCACATTCAAATTCTGTCCTGCGTAATGAAGTATTTCTAACAGATCCCTTCAGATTTGCCTGTTCTAATTGACCAAAAAATGTTTTATTTTCAAATCCAATCCTGGAACTTGTATTACTTAGTAATACTGCGTAATGTGACGCTCATATTTCAGTGTAATAACAGATCAGGCGTAACACTTTTTTTATTTTTTGAAGTGACACTGCAAAAGTGACAGCCTATTTAATCAACAAAACGGTAGACAAAAAAAGTTTTATTTTCAAATCCAATCCTGGAACTTGTATTACTTACATATACAGTATTACATGACAAGACAAAACCTTTTTAGTGTATGTCAGTAACATTTAGGGACTCTGGTGTACATTAATTACATTTATTTTATTGTGCAGTGCATAGCATGGGGGGCCTTGTAGTAGTGGGCTGACTGCATACACACAGAATGTTCCCTCTTTCCCCTGGCTGCTTCTCTGCAGGACGACGAGCCGCCTATGATGATTGATGTGTATGCTGAGTCGGATCAACCATGGGTAAGGCTATGGTGCTTGGCCTTAACAAACACGCACACACACACTCTGGTCATGCAGATCAATGCTACACCAGGCAAAAAGGCAGAGTGTGTGTCTATGTTAAAAGAGGTAACAGCTTCTGTGGTGATTTCAATTCCTCTTCCCATTACAGTATAGTCCAAATAATAATGTTATTTTGTGAGTTCTAAATGACTGCATCTGCCCTCGCTGCTCATCAGGTGTCAGAATCATGGCTACTGTAGGCTTCCTCATCCCGTATAAGTTTTGCTTCAAGCTACAAGCTTCAATCGAGATGCATACATTCAATTATGTACCTGTCCTTGCTGTCAGTAAAGCCTCAATAAACTGCATGACAAAGAGGGTTAGATTGGTAAAAACGTGTGTGTCAGCAGCCACAATGCCTCCTCCCAAACCCCAAAGACTAAATAGTTATCTTGCAAAAATGTTATGGATCTAGTTGAATCAAAATGGTCTGGAGTGCCTTGCATACCACACCAATCCTCTCCATTCCTACTTTTTTTTAAACTTCATTCTCTGTTTTCTCACATATTTGTGCGTGTGCGTGTGCGTGTGCGTGTGCGTGTGCGTGTGCGTGTGCGTGTGCGTGTGTGTGTGTGTGTGTGTGTGTGTGCGTGTCTGCCATGGCCTGGTCTCAATAGGAGCCAATCTTGACCTTCTCCCCTGATCCCCCTGTTCATATTTCTTCCCAACATGAGTCACCTAGCCAGGTGAGAACATCCCTTGGGTGTTACTGCTTGCATGGCCTGGCAGCTTTCATACGTCTTTGTAACACCAAACACATGCATTAGTCTTAGCGACGCTATCTGTGGATGAGCAATACACAACTACGGCGTAATAGGCTTGCTTTCATTTACTGCTCCTGCCTCCGTTGTAAGACAAATTAACAATTTTCCTAAAAATGCCTTGAGGGATTTTGAAGTGGTGTCCTCATGCTTAGACAGCTGCTTTTGTGGCTGAGTAAAGCTCTCAAACGATTGGCTTATATAATGCACTGCACTACTGGATGTACCGCTCTGTGCAGACCTTCACACTCCACTGGCATGGCTAAAGACCGTAAGCTTATAGCGTTATGCCAAATCTTGGATGTGTATTTGCCAGCGTAGCGCATGGCAGCTTCTGTTGACTTGATGCCCTGGGAGAAGGCACAGTACTATTTATATTGTCCTCTATCCTCTCACACTTTTTTTCTTTTCATCCGCCTCTTTCATTACTCATCTTCCTACTTTCGACTCTACCGCCATCAAATGCTGAAGGCCAGACCTCAAAGCCCCCCCTGCCGGCCACTGCAGCAGCTACAGGTGGATGAAAGACACCCCTGGAGAAGAAAGGTGACATGCTGACAATAGCCATTCCCAGCCTTAACCATCCACCTGCCTAAAGCCCAGGCTTTCCCACTGCAGCGTTGCGTGTCGCTTTCAGCAGTAGACGTTGCCCCTATCCCGATAGTAGAAAGCGGTACAATTGTATAGCCCGCTCTGCACCTTGTGCCCTCCATATCTAGGAAGGAAGTATGACCCGTACAGATACAAATCTTTCATGTCATTCTATGTCTGTTTGTCTTTGACGTCGCACCTTTTTCACTTCAGCTTTTTTTGCTATTGTTTACAACACAACTTCAGGCATATGGGTGGTCTTTTGCCCGTCTTGTTGAAGTTGTGTGTGTTCCGTTCAGCGTATGCTAGTGTGTTCTGTGTGAAGTCTGTTCGGCAGGGCACGGGTGTTTTCCTGTGTGTGTGCTCCGTGTTTAAGAGAGATGACGTTTAGTAGACTGGCGAAATATGTGGTCCTGTGATGGGGATTTACTGAAATAATTTCAGCAAAATCCTACGGGAATGTTAAATTGACTGTTCTCTCTCTCTCCTTTTTCTTTCTCGTTCCCCTTTTCCTTCATCTACCTCCTTCATCTTCCTCCTCTCCGTTGCCTCCTCAGAGGATGGGCGAAGAGACGGAGAGCCACTTTGAGTCCCAAATGTCCATCCGGGAGCGGAAGCAGCTGATCATAGCCAGAGAGGAGGCGGGAAAGAGCCGGGGCAAGGGTGCGGCAAACGACTCCACCCAGTTCACCGTGGCTGCACGCATGGTCAAGAAAGGTCAGGCCTCCTCCTCGCTGTCCTACCCTTCTCACTCGTACCGTGCCAGTCGCTTGACTCGTTTGGTTAGCAGAAAGTACAGTCCTGTTGGGTTCCCCTGTCTAAGCCTAAACCAGTCCAGGCTCTGTAAGCTTTCAATTGAGGCAGAAAATGATATAATTGTTTGCAATTATCCTGTTGGTGTTGAGCTAGTCCAGAGTCAGAAAGGTTCTCAGCTAGAGCTTGTGTCATGGCCAATTAGAAGGCTAGGCTGGACTTAAAACTGCTGCACCCAGCTCCCAACTGTTAAATGGTATGCGTAGCTAGCACTATTGGTAGGTTAGCCTTGGCTTATTCCCAAAAATTAAAAAAATTTTGCCTGATATGTTTTATAGACATTCCACTATTATTCCTAAAGAATTTACTGCAGCCAAAGTAATCAGTGACATTAGCGTTTATTAATCTGTTACTTTCTTGCATTGTATTTCTTGTCCATGTTTTTAATCAGGCCTGGCAGACCCCTCAGCCCTCTCACCAGTATTCTCCAAGCCCAAAAATACCTCCGTGGCCATCTTAAAGCCCCAAGAAGGTCAGTATTATGAGAAGTCTGTCAGCCCATCTGTGTGTCTATTTATGTTCCTCTACACCTCATCCCTTTCTTAATGCCATCATAAGCCTTCCCTATACGCCTTTGATACTGCCATTGTTATCACATGAATCCATTTAGCCTGTTCTTCGTAGACATTGATTGTGACCGATAGCTATAGCGGTCATTCAGAGTTTATTTAGTGTACAAATCATGTATTCTGACAGTATGTACCTGTAGTTGAAACATTACAAGACACCGTCTTTCAGTTGATCTACTGGGTTCATATTTGTCTCTCTTGGACAATGGGTGGGTGTCTGTCAATTCAGAACTTCATTGAAATATGTAATCAATTGTACCTTTTCTCTTTTAAAGATATGGAGGAAATATCTGACACTGAAGGTGTATTCATGTTACATTTGGTGTTGTGCTGTATGGCTTGTATATGTTCTGAATGCCATGTAATCATTAATGATTTTGTATGATATTAATAATAATATAAATATTTTGTGGGCATTCTATCTTTGTATGATAGAATACAGAAGCCATTGCCACGTTTTGAGATGTCTTAAAATAAGGATGCATGGATCATAATATAGAAAAGCTGAAACATTTCATTATTTCTAGTTTTGTAACTTTTTTTCTTTCTTTTGAATTGAAATGAGGTTGTGTAAGAATGCACTTCAGGTTTAATGGCAATTCCTATACAATTTCTCACAGTTTTAAGTTAAATCATCACGCTAACCAGTTGCATGTTAAAAATGACTTCTTAACGATGTCGATTCTTGCCCATTTAATCATGAACATTTCCTATGTTGTACTGTTGCGTTGTATGTGTTGTGCAGAGATCGAAGCCAAGCCAGACATGGACCTGGAGTCAGACAAGAAGCTGGACAAATTGGAAACCTTTATTGACAAACTCAACAGTAAAGGTGAGGGACCGGTGGCTTTATTGACTGTATCTTCATTTGGACGTTTTAGCTTTGCTGTAACGACTCTCGCCCCCATGTCTCCCCTCAGTGTATGGACTGCCAGAGGCCACCATTACAGTCACAGAGAAGGAGGTCAAAGAGGTCATGAGCCTGGACGATGAGATGTTTTCTAAATTCTACCGCCACACGGAGGAGTTCCCCACAGTCATCGGCAAGGTGGATATCGACGATGACTTTGATGCAATCTTCGGTGCCCTGACGCCAAAGTAAGTGTGTGTGCATTTCTTGTGAAATTAGTATTTGCTTTATAAATTGCTGTGTCCTCATATTAACAAATATAATATAATTACATAATCTGTTCTAAACACTTGGTCCTATTTATAATCAGGTAAACTAATTGTGTGAGTCGACAAAATGCAGTTCCGACCCGTCTTCGCTCTAATTTGCCCTTTGACCCCGTTGCTAGACTGACCAGTGACATGGTGCAACATAAGCGGGCCGTGCGTCCGGCCAGGAATGTCCAGTCCTCCAGGAACCCTCTGAAAATGCTTGCGGCGAGAGAGGACATCCGATACGAGTACACAGAGCAGAGGCTCAACGTCGGCCTGCTGGAGAGCAAGCGGATGAAGGCCGAGAAGAGTGAGTCAGGGCCAACGCCGAAAATGGAGGGGTCAGGAAAACGGAGGCCGATCATTCGTAATTGGTGTAGATTTGGTCATGTGATTGCTCTGACATAGAGTAGAAAGAGGTCACACTGAAGACTGAACTGAAAGACAGTAAGACTAGCAATTTGAAATAAAATATGTTATTATAGTTCATTATGGTATTTTTATTGCCAATAATATAGGTATGACCGGTGCATGTTTTAAACAATTATATGTTGTTTGAATCTATTTATTTTCTTTCATTTAGTACAGACCTTCTTACAGGCATTACATCCTCCTGATAATGTGTGTCTACTTACTGACATCGTTTTAGATTCTCTTTCGCTGTATTTTCATATCTTTGTTCTCCTTGCTCTGTTGGAATGCTCTGCCCTCATTGATGTTGTCTCTGTCCCTGTGTGTTGCAGTGAGTAAGAACTCTGGCTTCTCAGAAGTGGCCCTGGCAGGGCTGGCCAGCAAGGAGAACTTCAGCAGTGTCAACCTGCGCAGTGTCAACATCTCCGAGCAGATGTCCAACAACAGTGCCGTGCCCTACAAGAAACTCATGCTGATGCAGGTCAAAGGTCAGAATGCACTGTCTGTGCTGGATAGACACACACACACACACACACACACACACACACACACACATCAGACCGGACAAGATAAACCCTCATGAGAGGTTAGCCAGACCCTAGGCCTAGGGGAACAGACTACAATCAGATGATAAGATGCTGCCAAGTTAATATTCCTCTGGACCGACCTAGTTTGGGCATGGATCTAACCGTGCACCTTTATTTTCAATAGTCTGTGACACGATGGATGCGCTATCGTTTTTTGCACATTTTGAATAATTGGGTGTTTCTTAATGCTTGTGTGGTGGTGTTTATATTTTTTGGGGGGAGGTCAGTAAATCATAAAATAAAAACTACATACCCATTTTACCAGCTTAGAGTTCTAAGGTTCCATCTCTACTTAAGAGATATTGAGGATCAATGTTTTTACATCTAAGCTCACGCAATGGCAATGCTAAACTAAACCATTTAAAGAGCAAGAACAACTCAAAGGAAACCTATAGCCCTCTGTGCTGTTCACTGACCTTTAAATCCTGTAAATATGGAGCTCATTTACTGTACACAGGAGACTTCGTAAATGCAAAGTCCGGCCAGCAACAACAGTGAGCCAAATGCCTGCCCACCGTATGACGATCTTATAGAACAGCTTATTATTTTGTTCTTCAGAAAGTTAGGAAATCTGTTTATGGGAACGAAAAACTACGTTCATGCTGTGCTTGTATAGAGGTCAGCTGGCCTGCCACAATAACCTACTGCTGAGCTCTGCCGAGAATAAAATGGCTGCCAGTTCTTATGCAGTGGAGGATGCTCCAAGGGTGTCCAGCGGATATAAAAAAGGGTGAAAAGTAAACAAACAAAGTTTTCTCCATGCATCTCTCCGGGACAGCTGGAGTCCTAGATATTTTCCCCAGGTCACTTGGCTCTATTCTGGGCAAGAAAAGTTTCCAATACCCCCTCTAAGCTAGGACAAATCCTATCAGATCAGGGACCCTCTTTATTAGGCTATAACCATGCAAACTCCTCCTCCTCCTGCAGTATTTGTTCTCGATAACCTTTTAGATGTGAGCTGTCATTAATAAGGCTTTGAGTATTTATTGTTTGTGCATGTGTGTCACCAGGACGACGGCATGTCCAGACCAGACTGGTAGAGCCCAGATCGTCATCTCTCAACAGCGGTGATTCATTCCTGCTCGTCACCCCTCATCACTGCTTTATCTGGACTGGAGAGTTTGCCAATGTTATCGAGAAGGCCAAGGTAAGTGGTGAAGAAGGTTTTAGAATGAGGTTATTCTTACTTAATCCACACCGATTTAGTAATTTTGTGAAAACTAAACTTGTCTCCTGTAACACTGTACAGCCTACTGTATAAGTACTATTCTAGGGGCGTACATCTCATGTGCCTGATGTAAACACTGGGGGAGGAAATAGCTGGGATGTAGTACAGGAAGTGGTGTATGAGGGGGCAAACAGCTGCAGGAAGCCCCAGTCTGAAGCGCAGACCAAAGCCATTGTTTGAGCTCCAGCTTCTCTTGGTGACCTCTGGACAGCCCTAGGGAGAGCCTCTGACCTCAATTCAAACACTAAATTAGCCTTGCATTTCACTGGTATGGTGAATCACTCGATTGTTTATACAAACCGCTCATTCGTTTGTTAATTTACGAGCGACATACTTTGACGTGCAGGAGTTATTTTCGTCACGGTAGTTCAGTCTGTGCTCGTCGGGGTTGTCATTGCTCGAGTATTTCTGTTCTGTTTTTAATGAGGCACAGGTGCACAGTACATGTCGGCGTCTTTCTGTTGCAGGCCGCCGAGTTAGCCACCTTCATCCAGACCAAGAGAGACATGGGTTGCCGTGCCAACTATGTCCAGGTCATAGAGGAAGGCGTTAACACTCGCGGTCATACTGCCAAGGAGTTTTGGAAGGTTCTTGGAGGGCAGGGCAGCTACCAGAGTAAGGATGTGTTTTTGTTTTTTTTGCGAATATTTTCTTTTCAACATAATTCCCCAAGAGGAACACGCAGGACTTTGGTCTCTGTTCCCCTCAGGTGCAGGCACACCAGACGAGGATGAGCTGTACGAGAGCGCCATCGTGGAGACCAACTGCATCTACCGCCTGCTCCAAGACAAACTGGTGCCTGACGACGACTACTGGGGGAAGGTGCCCCGCTGCACGCTGCTGAACCCCAAAGAGGTCCGACATCTTTGAGTCAACCTACCTCACGTAGTGTTTCAACCAGCACGCTGGATTAGCGCTATGTAGCTATCATACACTGTGGTAGTGCACATTTTATATAACGTACACTGTATGTTCATGTTGAATGGGCGTCCCATGAACTCACTGCGGCTCTGGGCTCTGTGTGTGTGTGTGTGCGCACGTGTGCCAGGTGATCGTGTTTGACTTTGGCAGCGAGGTGTACGTGTGGCACGGGAAGGACGTGACCCTGGCCCAGAGGAAGGTGGCCTTCCAGCTCGCCAAGCACCTGTGGAACGGGACGTTTGACTACACCACCTGTGACATCAACCCCCTGGACCCAGGAGAGTGCAACCCTCTCATACCCAAGTATGCAAACTCCTCAATGGACACACCAACAATTATCGCCTTTAAAAAATTATTTTAATACCATAAACACTTCTTTTTTAAACTTAGAATGTATGCTGTGTTATGCTTTTCTACCTAGAAGAGAAACCAAACTTCCTTTGTCATGGTATTTCTGTGATAGTTTATTCTCATTGGCTGAAATCCTTGGCCACGGACTTGATGGCTAGCATAGTATGTGTATACAACATTTAATGAAAAGTTCTGTCCATTTCCCGTTCTATAACATGTTACCTGTATTTAATTAAGGAAAGGTCAAAAGATCTTTCTCTAGGGTCCTTGCATGTCCAAACACAGCTTGTCTTCTAAGGTGTGTGTGGTTTGGTGTGTGTGTGTGTGTGTGTGGTGTGTGTGTAGGAAAGGCCACGGTCGCCCAGACTGGGCGGTGTTTGGAAGGCTAACGCAACACAATGAAACCACCCTGTTCAAAGAGAAGTTCCTGGACTGGACCAACTCCAAGAAGCCTTCCACCCCCACCAAGAACGGCAACGATCGCACCAGCGAACCCAAGGTACGGACTTCTCCTCCTCCGCTCCGTACGCTTCGGTGGCGACACCCTTTTTAAAACGACAGCGTGTGCGCCACAGTTTGAAATCAAGTGACCTCTCCCTCCGCTCGGGTCCAGGAGCAGGTGATCTCGGAGCAGCCGCGGGCCTACGACGCCTCCCTGATGCTGCCCCTCCAGCAGGCCCCGGTGCGCAGCGTCCTGGACGGGGTGAACGTGGGCCGGGGCTACGGCCTGGTGGAGGGCGAGGAGCGCCGCAGCTTTGAGATCGGCACGCTGGCCGTGGAGGCCTGGCACATCCTGGAGTTGGACTACAGCCGGCTGCCGCGCCAGAGCGTGGGCCAGTTCCACGAGGGCGACACCTACGTGGTCAAGTGGAAGTACATGGTGAGCGCCGCAGGTCAGTGTCCAGGGCTTTGGCCCCTCCGCTCATCTCACACACACACACACACACACACACACACTCGTTAATCCGAAACGCCAGCACTCGCTTTCCCTTACAAGTCATACTCTTAACCCCTCCCCAGAGTCCCTTTCTCTGCCTTGATTCTCTCTGCCAGCAGTCTGTTACCTGGCCTTATCTTGTATGCTCTTTAATTCAAAATGACTGGTGCCGAAGAAGATCAGATTTAATTTTGATGTACATTTCTGTATAGGTTTCTTTCAATTAAGGCCAGCAACTTGGGTTGTAAGTAACAGCGTCCCGTGTTCTCCTTGCTGCTCTGACACTGCTCCACCGTTCCCCTTAGTGGGAAAGAGACGGGACCCGGAGCAGGTGAGGACGGCGGGAGCCGGGAAGGAGAAGTGCTGCTACTTCTTCTGGCAGGGCCGACACTCCACCGTGATCGAGAAGGGAACCTCCGCCCTGATGACCGTCGAGCTGGACGAGGAGAGGGGAGCACAGGTACGCCTTGGGGGGTGTGAGTGTGAGTGTTCCCTGACAGAGCCCCGTGTCGTGTCGTCCAGAGTAGCGGCTGAATCCCCCTGCCTGTCATCCTCGGTGTGTGTGTGTGTGTGTGTGTGTGTGTGTGTGTGTGTGTGTGTGTGTGTGTGTGTGTGTGTGTGTGTGTGTGTGTGTGTGTGTGTGTGTGTGTGTGTGTGTGTGTGTGTGTGTGTTTTTTTTTTTGTCTCAACAGGTACAGGTACAGCAGGGAAAAGAGCCCCCGTGTTTCCTGCAGTGCTTCAGGGGAGGCATGGTGGTCCACTCGGGGAAGAGAGACGAGGAGGAGGAGAACTCTCAGAGTGAGAACCTTTTTGAACCTCTCCTCTCTTAGCGCTCCGTCACCCGCTCCCCCCCCCCCCTGGACCCGTGTCCATTATCGGAATTCCTTCCCACCATACGGATGATACAACCAGTAATTCCTCTATTGTGTGAGAAGGACCCATTGTATCGTGCACTGGGGCTTCTTTTTGATTGTGTCGCTAAGCCTATTAGGGAGAGCTGAGCCACCGGTAGGTCCCCCCAGTCACAGGGTCTGCTAATCCCAAAGCTGCCCTCCCCCCAGGCCTGTGTACAACGCCTCTACCTGGTCCCTAACCTCCACCCCCCCCCCCCCCCCCCCCCCCTCCCTCTCTGACCCCTCAGACGACTGGCGTCTGTACTGCGTGCGGGGCGAGGTGCCCGTGGAGGGCCACCTGCTGGAGGTGGCGTGTCACTGCAGCAGCCTGCGCTCGCGGGCCTCCATGATGCTGCTGAGCGTGAGCCAGGCCCTCATCTACCTGTGGCACGGCTGCAAGGCCCAGCCCCACACCCGGGAGGTGGGCCGCACCGCCGCAAACAAGGTCAAAGAGCAGTGAGTGGCGCTCGTTACACATTAGCAGGGCTGTCCTATGAAATGGAAAAGAATGTCAGTCAAAGGTTTTTGACACACATTCCCATTGAAGTGAATGGTACTTTATATCACACAGTAAAGTGTGTGTGACTTTATTATAAGAGTAATAATATTTACAAGTTATTTAAAAAAAATTGTAAGTTCCTTGTGTGCGTGTGCTTGTGTGTGTGTGTCTAGGTGTCCTCTGGAGTCGGGGCTCCACAGCAGCAGCAAGGTGACCATCTATGAGTGTGAGGAGGGGATGGAGCCCCAGGGTCTGTGGGAGGCTCTGGGCAGGAGGGACAGGAAGGCATACGACTGTATGCTGCAAGGTGACCACACACACACACACACGCATTACATTAGGTTACATTACATTCATTTAGCAGACGCTTTCATCCAAAGCGACGTACAAAAAATAGTGCCTATAAAAAGATAAGGTAAAAGCCACAAGTCAGGTAGATAAAATAAGCGCATCCCTGACCAAATCACCTAGATAAGAGCTAAGCAAGTGCTATATTAAACATCAGGATATAAAACAGAACCATCACAAACCAACTACAAACTATTTCTGAGTGCAAACAATGACTTAGTATATCAAGTAGAAGTGCTAGGAACACGCACGTACACCCTCTATACTAACAATGACTGAGTCCTGCCCATTCCCTCTAGTTTCTGACATTACTTATGAAGTTGACTGTAATAATATGCCTATGAAGTGTGTGTGTGTGTGTGTGTGTGTGTGTGTGTGTGTGTGTGTGTGTGTGTGTGTGTGTGTGTGTGTGTGTGTGTGTGTGTCACATAATGGTTTATGACTAGTGTTAATAGTATTTTATTGAGATCACTGACTTTGATATGACCTTTGACCCTAGACCCTGGTAAATTCAACTTCAGCCCACGTCTCTACCAGCTGAGCAGCACCTCGGGGGACTTCATCGCAACAGAGTTCTTCTACCCCTCCAGGGACCCCAAACAAGTCAGCTCCCTCCCTTTCCTACAGGAAGACCTGTACACCGCCTCCCAGCCAGGTACACACACACACACACACACACACACACACAATTTAAACGGAAAGCCTATCTTAAGGAATTGGTAAATAAAAAGAAGTAATTTTAAGCATGTAGGCTTTTTCCTGTGTGTGTGTGCAGCCCTCTTCCTGGTGGACAACCACCATGAGGTGTACCTATGGCAGGGCTGGTGGCCCCAGGACAGCGAGAGCACCGGCTCGGCCCGTATCCGCTGGGACGTCGACCGGAAGTCAGCCCTGGAGACCGTCCTGCAGTACTGCAGAGGTACGCTAGCCGCCGATGGTCAGTCACACCCCCAGCCTCCTCCCTCTCCGTTCTCCCTGCCGGGGATAGGAATAGGAATCGATTTTGAGTGTGATTTTGATCCACGTGTGTGTGGCCCCTTGCAGAGAAGAACGATAAGAAGCCTCCCAAGTCGTACCTGATCCACGCTGGCCTGGAGCCGCTCACTTTCACCAACATGTTCCCCTGCTGGGAGCACCGGGAGGACATCGCCGAGATCACAGAGAGGGTGGGTCCAACGCTCTCACCTCAACTGGGGTTAGGCTACCTTTTTTTAGTCTTTTGGGAAATCTTAAACGGATCTGACCAAAAACGTCTTGGAAGCCATCTAGGGTATTTGGAGCAGTTGTAATGTCATTTCAGCGGAGGCCTTATTGAGGTGTTGTTGTTGTTTGTCCAGCAGGAGGCGGAGGTGTGCAATCAGATCATCCTGGTGCAAGACGTCCTGGCCAGGCTGTGTAAGACCACCTACCCGCTGGCAGACCTGTTAGCCCGGCCGCTACCTGAGGGCGTGGACCCCCTCCGCCTGGAGATCTACCTGTCCGATGAAGACTTCGAGGTGAGACCGAATGAATCCACTTGTAATACCCACGGTAACTCACTATTTTCCTACAAGGTCACCAGGGACTTGGACCCTCCATAGAAATGGAGCCAAAGTACGTCCTTCCGCGATCCCTGCTGTGATCCTATCGTGAAGTGAAACCAGGAATTGTTGTGACCTGTTTTTTAAACTGCTGTATCTGTTTATGCACTTGCTCCTCCGGTTAAAACAATAGACAATACTGTAGCCTGCCCTCTGTTGCCATAGCCTATCAATTTGTCACAGTTAAGTTCCCTTTTCATTATATACCTGTCTGTCATGTTTAGTCCATCAGGTCTTTGTGAGCAATTACATGGGCAACTTTTGTGTTATGTCCCCCTCCATCAACATGGTCTTGTCCTGATTCTCTCAGTTCATCCCACCTTTCTGTATGGTTTATATCTGTAACTCATATTCGTTTCATGAACTTCACCTTCTAGGGTGTAGGGGATTATGGGAAGGTGAGTTCTTTTAATCTGAGCATGGGTGGCCCCGGAAAGCGTCCTTGCCTGTAATGAAACTACTGCGATGGCAATGTGTGTGTGCCTCGTTCTCATTGTCTTCACTCCCCACTGTGTATTACGTAATCACACTTATCTCACTCACACTACAGTGTGCATGCAGTGGTTGGTTTTTCACTCGCATATTAAAAACTGTGTACACACACTGAACTGACTGTTAGGATATCATGAATTAATCAAATTAAAAATACATTTATTTTAAAAAGATTTCTGTATATGGTTCAGTATGTAATGGTATTATTAAACTTACTCTCGCATGAATGGATTGTCACATTGTGTCACCTTGGTATGGATTTCTGAGTGTGAAGTATGTTGCTTTGGAATCCTATATATTGTGAACAGTCCACTATGCGTTTATGGCTTAATTCAACAGTAACCTCATGTATTTTTCGTTTTTACAGAAAGCTTTGGAAATGAACAGAGAGGAGTATGAGAGTTTACCTGGGTGGAAGCAAGTGAAAGTGAAGAAAGCCAAAGGCCTGTTCTAAGTCACGAGAATAGGAGGAGAGATGCACAGAAAGAATGGGAAGATGAGCGGAGGTCTTCCAGCCTCATGACATGCCTATACTGTCATTTGTTTGTGTTATCATTTGTATGTTGTCATTCTGTAGGTTGCACGCTTGTGTGGGATTCTGTCTTGAGTGGCTGGTGTGTGTGTGTGTGTTTTAAATTCGCCTGAGTATTATGTCTGTACATATGTATATTAGGCCCACCCTTGGCCTTACAGTGTCAGCCGCTCTGTCAGCTATGCAGAGGGTGACATCAGGTCCATCAACCTGCTCGTCACACTCCAAACAGGCCGTGTCCGTGCCTCGCTCCTTTGTGGCTCTGTAAATTACAAATAATATATATGTATATTAATAGAGTAAAACGCAAAGCCTTATAAGTGTTCCGCTAGCTACAGTAAAAATACAATCTGTTTTATTGTCGGTGTTACGAAGGTGACCTATAAGGAATGTCATAGTGTGATGTAGTGGAAGGCACTCGATGATTCTTTATTCTAGTGTGTCTTGTACTGCTATTATTTTTAGGTGATCAACTGGTGTGTTTCACAGTTGAATGTCTCTGAGAGGTGAATGTGTATTTGATTTTTAAATTCTACAATGTATTGTGCCTTGCTTTTGTGTACAGTTTATATACAGATATTGGTCTTACCTTTTTGAAGACTCTTTTATGACAAAGAAATGTTACAGAAATAAACAAATGAGAGTTGTAAACCTTAAGAGCTTTGTCTTCATCTCAGTAATATGTTCTCATAATGTCCTATTTCATTCTTCTAAATTGTTAATGTTATGAGTTTTCTAAGGGGTACTAGACTTGACAAATTAAGTCCATACCACGTTACATTCCTTATTAGTCAATTCCAAAGAAAATTTCCAGTGTTTGAAATGTTTTTATATTTGTATTAATTCTTAATGACCCGGACTAACAGTGTGGGTAAGGGTAAAGCTTATGTTTGCAATTTTTGTGATGTCATTTGAAACAAATATGCAACCCGATGTGTTGGCGCAACCATTTATATTATTCAAATATTTCCTAGTGGGGCTTTGGGCTCATGCATTAGTTATTAGTTCAAATAATGAAATTTGCTTAGTTCCCATCGCTGCCAATAGAGGGCGGGCCAGACTTATAGTTGTGGGTCTTTCTGTTTCGGTGATTTGATACACTTTAGTGTATTTCAAAACGTTGAAATCTGACTCATATGAAATCACGCTACGATTTCGAAGTGTCCTTTTGTTTAATATAGAAAAAATATATATTTATTTTTATGGATTGATTTGGTAATTTTCTGGCACTAAAATGGTACAATGTGTGAATGTAGAACATGTCTAATCTACTGCTCCAGCTTTTGTTTTTACGCAAACTAACGTTGGCAACAAACCGGTTTCAGACGAATGGCGTCACCAGGTTTGTTGTTACCTATAGTGTGCAGCATGGCCTGGCGATCAGGCGGCTCGTGAGGTTGAATGTGATCACGCCTGGCCAATCATTGTCACTGCAGGTCCCAAGGCTCTTTGTATGCGGCAGCACCAACTACCAAGCTGCCCGTCAGCCTGGGAGGCTCCCATATTCCCCCGGACTTTTATGGATTATTTTAAATGGCTTTAAAAGGTCAATTACCTGTGCGAAGCCTCAGCATCGAGCAGTAGGCACGCATCAGCCGATGTTAATGACCGCATGAGCACATTCGCACGCACACATTCCCGGAGGTGTGAAGTCAGGAGAAAACTCCTATTAAGTCGGTCTCATCATATATATCCAAGATCTATTTGCCTGGGTTCCTTGCCCAGAGCCCAATTTATCACGCCTTCAGAACTCAAATGTTGGTTTGTAGGGCATCAAGACCCATTATTAAGAATACCATTCCCTGTAATTTAGCCTTTCATTCACTGGACGGGGAGAGAAGCCTCTGAAAGACCCTTCCATACCTACAGTAGGTTATCGAGAACTCTAAGATGTTCCCAATAGAACTCGTTGGCTCCAGCTGCCGCAAGAATGAAGACAATTAGTGGGGAGTTTCGCGCAATCTTTGAAGAACAATATACACAGCGGGTTGTGTTCCGCTCATGGCAGATCTAAGGATCTAAGGCTGTGTAGTTTAGACAGGGCGGGGCAGGGCATGGTTGTAATCTTAACGCAAGCCTTCACAGCCTCTCTGACAGCTCGTCTGTAGGCGGGCCAAATGAAGAGTCTGTCGCTCTCCTGGAGGCTGCTGTGGTTTAGTTATTTTCCTCACTTTTTTTTGCCTTCCTACTCCCTCCATCTCTAAACTCACTATTTTCCCTTGGTCTCTTTCACTCTGCATCTCTCTGTGTCTTTTGAAGCTAAGGGGTCGATTATTGTGTTCAGTTACAGATGTTCAAGTGGACCCTCTGGTCCAGAGGTAGTTTGATGTGTGCCATCATGTGAATCCACCTACTCTCTACCCATCTACCCATCCATCCATCCATTCATCCACGCATGCACTGCACGACGCACCAACAGGGCTGTCTCACAGCAGGCAAGACCCAGCAGGTAACGTTTGACTCGGAGCCAGTGCCGGTGCGGAGCCTGATTCCCTCCGTTACAATCCTATCACACGCTCACACACCATCACACCTGGGCCGTAAATTCTGTCTGCCTACTGAACGGCAGACAAACAAACCACAGTGAAACAAAAGCAAATGCAAATTCCCTCCAAGAGTGTTATAGATGACAAAGGACCAGCCACCTCTTCCCTCTGTTCTCTTGCCATAGTGTTATCTGCCATGTTGTATACAGGCTGTTGTGCTTTATGAAGTAGTTGCGCGCTGTGAGTTGTCGCTTGTGTTCTGCCCAACCGAGGCCGAGGTATCTGTATGACAGGAGAATGTATGTGACTGTGATTAATATTGGATTAGGCAAAGCATAATGAAGGTATCAGTCAATATTTAGCCAGCCATATGTCGCCATGCCTTGTGCAGCTGTAGCTGGAGGGAGCATCCTAATAGCACTAACTGGAGGTGAAAGGCGTAGTTTGGCAGGTATCTCCCTAATGCTCTTACCCATCTGTTGATGCCCAGCCCGCTGCAACTGGAAGAGAATGTTTATGATAACAGCGTTAATTCAACACGGAGGCTTAGGTGCAAAGTGGCACAGTTGAGGTTTAGCACCTTTTTATTTTTACAATATTTGCATTTGGCTCCGCGCCCGTTGACACTCTTTGCCTCTTCTCCCCCTCCGTTCCACTTCCCTTTGGATCCACAGAAGATGACAAGCAGGGAACAATGCGAGCAGTAATAAGGCTTAGCACACATTCGGCGCGCTGTTTTCCGTTTTGTCCGAGTTACTATTTGTGTTGGGATTATCACGGAGCTCTCTGCATCACAAACGGGGCTGTGTCTCATTGTGACTTTTCTCCCTTCATTTGGCTCCTCTGTCGCTCTTCTCCTCCACATTCCGTCACTCCCTTTGAGTGGAAAAAGCTCTAAGCTTAGCGTTTCCTTCCAAAGACTGAGAAAGCCACTTCAAAGGCCAGGGCCCGAAATGATTTATATGAAATGCGTTTTGGAAAAGGTGCTTTTTCCTCTTTTCCCCTGCCCTCGGTGCTTAGCGGTGAGCTGTGGTTATTAACCCAGATTTAGGCGCTATCCTGGAGGAGCCAATAAAATTGCCTTGGATTTATGTTGCATGGACTGTAGTCTAAGACCCCCAAACACACACACACACACACACACCATACCCTCCATACCCCTTGTCCAGCCCAGCCAAATTTCACTTAATGTTTTTCCTGTCGATGCAGCCACCTGTACCCCTGTACAATTTGAACGTCACTTTCATTCTAAGTGTCTTACAATGTGCAGAGAGTACATTGATATTGCGGGTGGTCTTGAATTCAAACCCCCCAACTTAGCTCTGCCCTGTTCCACCAGCAAAGCCGCACAGGATATTGTGATCCAAATTCGCTTGGCTTAGATCCCAAGGAGAAAGAGCACCACACACAGACACAAATAGAGAGAGAAAAAGAGAAGGGGGGCTATTGCCACAGCAACTCTCTATGGATAGATACTCAAAAATATACATTCCCATGTGTTGTCCATGTACAGCTCCTATTAGCTTAATCACAGTAGCAAACACTCTTGTTTTAACGTGGATCATACCATTCCCAGATTCGGCATGTATGGTAATCTGCCCATTGGTGTACCCCAGAGATCCAAATCCATTTGTTGGATTCAAGAGGCTGACCTACCACTTCCACCTGCCAACTTGAGGGGTGTTCTGATTCTCTAATCAACACCAACAAACCGACCCCCTACCTCCAGCTCTCCCCTCCTCAACGCTGAAGCCCAGCCCGAGGGACGGTAAACTGCCCTGGGGACCTGATTAGACGAGATGGGGCTGAGGGACTGCCTGCCATTCAGATAGGGGTGATGATGGGCCAAAAAGTAGAATCATCTAGGGGCAATAAACTGGAGCAGAACGCCTTTCAGAAAAGGAATGAGGTGCTTTTTTTACTGAAACATTATCGATTGCAAAACCCCAAATCCAGAACACTGAATCTCACAATTCTCGTTTTTCATTTTTAACTGTGATTTTCTGTCTTGGAAGTATTGAGAGTAGAGACCAAATCGAGGAATTTAGAAATCATCTGCACAGTTAAACTTGACAGAAAGCATTTTTTTTTGGACGTGTATATGTTGGAAGATGCTCGAGGGGTCAGGTGGACAGTTTGAGACGCACATGGAGCTAAACAATAACACAAAGCGGTGTAACTAAGGGGAGCGAGTGACTCACTGAGGATCACTCCCTCCCTGTTGCTCCAAGACCAAAGCTAGGAAACAAAAACATTATCCTCCTCTTTTAGGTGCCCAGCTCTTGCCACTGCCTGTTTGTTTTCTTACAAACCAGTGCCCATTCTTCCCTTCCACAGGCAGTAAAGCACAAGGGACGTGCCTCAGTATCAGCTTTTGAAATGGGTTCACTTTGAGTTGATAAACACTGGTTTCCCGTTCGGATCTTGAGCAACGATACGTAGCTTGCCAACAGCTGGTCTGTTAGACAGCTGTCTAATTAGTTGGTAATAAAGCGGCTTAATAAGGACCTTCGCCATTCATCTAAATATAATCAGCCAATCAGGAGAGAAATATATAAACACAGGGGGTGGCGTGACTACACTGACAACATCCACGGAGTACAGCACGTGGTACGATGCCTGTCCTTCACACATATTTAAGATACTGACACCAACCTGTCCAACCTCGTCCTATGTTTGCTTTATTTATTTTTTAATCCTTCACTGACCTTGCACTGTCTAACTTTAAACTATTCTATTATTTATTTTCTACTTTATTCGTTTCTATTCTAATCTACCATTATCGTTGTGCACTGCCTGTTAGATTTGTTTGCTCATGTTTATTCCATCGCACCCTGGTAATGTTGCGTATTGCTCAGTGCCCTGTTCCACTGCTCGTCCCTGAGCTAATCCCTTCTTTTCTTGCTTGCTCTATTCTAGCTCCCTGCCCTGCTCCGCCTCCGTGGTTCAGTCCGACTCTCACGTAAGGACCTCTTCACTCTGTCCTACAGGCGGTGATTTATCATCAACACTGTGGAGCCAGAGCACACAAATAAATAGAAACGATGTAAACTCCTACGATCCATAAAAATGATTGAATGGCCTACTTTTGCTAACTCGGTGCCTTCCTACACCTGCGTTTGGTTTGCTTGTGTAAACCAATAGCAGGTGATGTTCCGTGTTCTCTTCCAATGACGCAGGAAATGAAAGCCATGATAGGAATGGACCAGAAAAGCTCCGTGATCTGATGCCCATTCAAAATCAGATTGGAGCTGATGGGTGCCAACACTCTATAGGTGCAGTATAAAGTCTACATCGTCGGCTATTCTACTGCTGGTCCGTTGTATGCTTATATTGTAACATTTACACAAGTAGTGTATGAAATATCAATATTGTATTAGATATTGTGCTGTATCGTGATAAAAACATATTTGTTTTATAAATACTACGTTTTTTTTTTTATTTGCGCTGTCTGGTCTTCACACTACTGAAACTGAGTGTGTTGGAATATGGACATCCTGTACATGCAAGAAGGTGTTACAAAAACATCTGACCTCCGATATCATCTCACCAGAATTTCTCTTTGGTGGTATGTTTGGTGTTTTTTCATTTATTTAACAGGTGAATCAGCCTGATACAGTACATAAAATGTTTTGCCTTCATCAAAGGAAATTATTTTAGGAAATAGGCCTACTTTGTACTACGTGTTATGTTTCAACATTTTCAGTTTAAAAAGCCAAGGACATTCATTTCCACCTATATGCCTATCTTTCAAAGAAATATTTATTTTTGAAATATCAGGGAAAATTCCTTTCCTAATAAGAGTAATATCTCCGGTTTGCGTTGGAGACGGATATACCTTGGGAATTGACAAGACTATTAAGTCAGTCAGTGCTTCCATCTGGCAAAGGGCACTGAGAGTATAAAGAAACAAACTGTCTGCCCGAGCCTCAGGTGCAGCAGCAGGAGCACAGAACCCTGTCTTAAGCCCGTACAATCACACGTCACCTCTGTTTATACACACCTCAGAGAACCGGACCTCCTCCAAAGCTCCGCTTTGCAAGGGGTCTGCCCCGAGAGAAAACTCAGACTATCGGTCCAAATCTGTGCCAAAAAAAAAAGCTGACCTCCCGTGGTGTTTGACAGCATAATGACGTTACCTCTGGCATCTCAACCTGTGCTGGGTCCAACATCTACAGTCAGTCTTTGGTGGCCTTGTCACTGTAGAATAAACTATCCTGCTTCCAGCTCACTTAGTCCCCCATCCCCCCCTACCTCCACTCATATTTGACCATGTTTTGACACCACTGACACATTTTCTAGATGGCAAATCAGCCTCTTGGCATCTGTAGGCCAGTCACCCAACAGTACAGCTCCTCGGGGAAGTGGGCTGTCAGAAACCATTCCTCTTTCCTCCGGAGTGTAACAAGATGGCAGCTTCCTGCATGGAATCACCAGGGGTGTCCCGAGGTCGCGTGCAAAGAAGGCTGGAGGAAGGGAGGCACACAGGGCTCGCGACGAGTGAGTCGACCGGGAACGGCACGGGATTTACCTGTGTCGGACAGAGATGGAAGACCCAGCAGCTATTCAAACCACGGACACAGCAGAAAACTCCTCTCCTCTCGTTGTTTAGCCCCTGGGAGTGCCAGCAAACCCGCGGTAACAGCAACGTAAAAAACACGTGTGTGTGTGTGTGTGTGTGTTCAGAAGTGCATGTGTGTAATGTACGCTTGTGTCTCTTTCTGCCTTGATGTCACAGCAGGTTTCTAGAGAGCACGGGGTCCTGACTGTGAGAGAGTGTGTTTACAAGGTTCTCCCCCACAAGGCAGAACAGCTCAGGAAGCAAGAGGGAGCAACGCAGAAACGTTAAGACAACAGAAATAAGTCACCGTTTCTGTCGTTCCTCATTAGAGACAGGGACAGGCCGTGCACTGTAATGCTCTCATTCCAACATGTGTAATGGCTTCCATGGTGAGGAGGGTAATGTCGCCCTGGGACAGTGAAGATATCCCGTCTCACCTTCGAATGAGCTCCCCAGTCCCACATTTCAATTTAAACCAGATGTCCAAGCAAGGCGTTTCTTAGGTCAAACTGCATATAGAGCGCTTGCGTGTGTCTATGTTTGAGCCAGGATTTGTACTCGCTTGGCGTTTGTTACGGTTGTGAAATGGCCTCTACTGTTTTATTATTCTCTTGCTGCTCTCTTCGCTCGTTCAGTCATGTTCTTTGTGTGTTCTGTAGATAATGTGAGAATCTCTGTTTGCTCCAGGAAGTCGAGAGAGAAAAAGGTGTGCGTGTCTTGTGTATGTGTATATTTGTGTATGTATATGTAAGCGTGAGAAACCATCTGAATTTTAACTGTGCCGATATTTAGCAGCATTTGACTTTTGTAAGTGGTGATGGTTAACTGCATTTTATTTTGGATCATGTTGTTATTTTCCAACAGGAGCCCTCTTGGAGTAAATTTGCTCAACGTCAACAAACGGCCTGCTTACAAGAGTTGATACTAGCCTGTTGGGCGTGATAGTGCTGAAACCAGTCATAAATCAAAAAGGTGTGTGTCGCAGGGGGGGTTGCCAGGCCTATTGATTTGTCCTTAAACAGAACAACAACCCTAACCCTTGTTTCATTGATGACCCAACACCTGGCCAACAACTCAGTGTAGGACATGAGGTTCTTTAATATATATATATATATGTACATACATACATACACACACACACACACACACACACACACACACACACACACACAGATATTATTTTGTTTCTTAATATGAAAGACCCAAAAAAAATTGACATTTCTAAAACTTTTCTCCGCCTTCTTTGAGAGATAGTAGCCAAGAGGTTCGCTTAAAATATGTTATGCCTGCTCTTTCACATAGATTAGGGAAGAAAAATTGCAGCAGAAAAAAATAACTAAGCGATAAAAATGTTCTCCTAATCTAACGTGATAGAGGGCGACTCCCCTCACAAAAAGGAAAACAGCACTGTAGATCATTTCCATTTTGCCATGTGAACAGAAATGTTTACAATTTCTCATTTCATAGGAAGCAGCAGATGGAGGCCAAGTGGCGATGTGATTGTCTCCTCTGTGTGCCTGACAGACGCAGGGGACCTCTCTTAGTTTATCACTCCACATGCAGGAGGACGAAACAGAGAGGAACACACACACACACACACACACACACACACACACAGAGGACATAGGTACAGAGGTACAGAACACTTGTACCTGTTTGGTTGTTTTCAAACAAAAGCGTTTTGCATTGACGGTTGGCAGCATTGGGGCAAATCAATGTGGAGGAGGGGTGAAGAATGAGTCGTGCAGAGGAAACATGAGGTCAGGTCCAACCGAATAAGTTGGTTCAGAGAGACTAGGGTGGGTCTGCAGTGGAGTCAGAGTAATGGCGTTCTGGCTTGTGACTCACGCACACTCACACACACACACACACACACACACACACACACACCAGGTTTCATATGGAGGTTTAGATTAGATTAGACTAGATATACTTTATTATCCTGAGGGAAATTTGTCTTGGACACACATACAGTGCCCACAGTATCTGCTGTTAAAATACAAATAACATTGTCCATGCATACGGTACATACACAGGCTGGCACCCTTACCCATGCATGCACACAATAACCCCAGTGCATGCAGAATGCATCAACCAACCAATTACACACAATACCCCATCGTATGACACACCCGTAGTCCTCACAATGGAGTCCATCACGTGCAGTAAGAGTGAAGCATTAATATTAAAGTGTGCATGCTTAGGGTGAAAATGAAAGGTAGTGTTACCGGGCTTAGCCACTGGCTGACTTGTCATTTAGGGCTTTGATGGACAGAGGTGCATGAGCTTGCACTGGGGGACTGAAGTATCTACCTGAGGGAAGAAGCTGATACTCCGAGTGGAGGACATGGGTGGGGTCTAAAATAAAATGTTGTTTCATCAACGACAGCCTGGAGTGTGGGAGGGATACAGCCCGGCTCCCATGATGTCCATGGCTCTCTGTGTTCGCTGGGTAACATGGTCTTTCAGCTGAACCCTGAGATCGCAAAACCAGGCTGCGATGCCATACGGCAGGGTGCTCTCTACTACGGTGTAGCAGAAGAGAAGCAACACTTCCTGGTTGACACCATAGACCCCCAGCCTGCAAAGGAAGTGCAGCCGGGGCCGTAGGTCAGGAGGAATTGTTTTGAAACAGCGTCTCTGCATGTACAACTCATTAACAAGCATGGCAAACTACCTGGCTTATCTATCTGTCTCCAACATTCCAGCTCAAGAGCCATGCGGCAAGGGCCATTTTTCCTAGATTAAGACGGAGGCAAATAAGGAGGAGGCAGGGTCCAATTCAGGAGATGCCAAATGCCTACTGCCATTGTTTCTAAATGAACTCTAATGAGGAACACACTGCTCCGCAGCGTTCCCATACTCTGGCATTGTTCTCTTTGTCTGGTCAGTTTTTCTTTCTCAGTAGTTCCTGCCTTAACAATTCCATTTGAGGGGCCTGGTGGAAGAATACGTGTTTTTTTGGACAGTAGAAAGGACTCTTCCTAGGCTCCAAATCATAAGCTGTGCTTCAAACCCAGACCGGATTTACTCGACACCACACAGTTGTTGCACCAGCTCCTTAACAGCTCGCCACAGCAACACAAGGGGAACACAAGAACACACAGTGGAGCCGGGAGGGATTTGAGACGCCATGGACGCGGCTCAGCTCTCTCCTCTCCGGGGCATGCCAGGAGAAAGAGGGAGCAAAAGTCAGCAACAACAGGGGTGGTTCTACAAAGTTAGTACAGGCACATGAATTCACAGCGCCTCGGGTTAGCGAGATCAAAGATGGCATGAGAGGGGGAGCGGGGAGAGTTTTGGGGAAAAAAAAATTTCAAGGGTTGCATTATCCTGTACGGCCCTCAAGGACTGACCCGTGAAATAAAAACAGATGAAGTATAATTGAGAATTGCATTTTCTTTCGTGGCCAGTCAAACGTCTACGGTAAAACACCAGGCTCTTCCTGAGGCCTCCTCTCCCTAGACGTGGGCATCGATGTCCACTCATCCAATACATTGGTTGGTCAGGAGAGAAACGCTAAATAACTTGCTAAGACATGGTCAGTAGTAGCGGTTGAAATATATCTATTATAAAGACTGTCTGCATTGGCAGTGGGGTGGTTTGGCCCTGTTCAACGGTGTGTCATGCACAGTTGGTAGGGAGGAGTCAGCTCTGGTGAGCCCACAGCCCCGTGGGACATACAGTACACTATAGGACCTGTAAAGCTTCGTCACTGTGTGGGATTGTGGAGTGGATGTGGGGGGTAATAGTACCTGCCGTTTCTCACTGTATTCCCCCAGGATGTTGATAGACTTCCAGGTGAGTCCCGCTGCCGTGCTCACCTCGCTGTGGGATTGATTCCTCCTATAGGATGTCTATGGTGGGACACGCTCTCCACGGTGGTCCCTGTTGTCCCTCTGATGCTCTGCTGTGTCTCTCACAGGGTGTCTCTGTGGGTCTGATCACGCCTGTGTCTCTCACAGGGTGTCTCTGTGGGGCTGATCACGCCTGTGTCTCTCACAGGGTGTCTCTGTGGGGCTGATCACGCCTGTGTCTCTCACAGGGTGTCTCTGTGGGGCTGATCACGCCTGTGTCTCTCACAGGGTGTCTCTGTGGGGCTGATCACGCCTGTGCCACCACAGGGTGTCTCTGTGGGGCTGATCACGCCTGTGCCACCACAGGGTGTCTCTGTGGGGCTGATCACGCCTGTGTCTCTCACAGGGTGTCTCTGTGGGGCTGATCACGCCTGTGTCTCTCACAGGGTGTCTCTGTGGGGCTGATCACGCCTGTGTCTCTCACAGGGTGTCTCTGTGGGGCTGATCACGCCTGTGTCTCTCACAGGGTGTCTCTGTGGGGCTGATCACGCCTGTGTCTCTCACAGGGTGTCTCTGTGGGGCTGATCACGCCTGTGTCTCTCACAGGGTGTCTCTGTGGGGCTGATCACGCCTGTGCCACCACAGGGTGTCTCTGTGGGGCTGATCACGCCTGTGTCTCTCAGTGCAGTCAGGAAGGAAGACCGGCTGGCCTCGCAACGCTCCAGAGTTCCATGCTTGGACCCTTTGACTGGGGAGGACATCCGGAGTCTCTCTACCTATTTTAAGAAGGTGCAGTGCGATGGACAGTGAATACTTTGGTGTTGGACTCCCCCAGTGTTAGCTGGTAATGGGATATTGTTTCCCAGCTTTGTTTAAAACAGGTGCACTCGGCAGTTGTTCATTTTTTTCCCATTGTGCTTTTGGGGGGATTGAAAGCAGAGCTAGCACCTGCTCACATCCCTCACATATTTAAACCAAAAAAAAAACACTCTCAAGGGTTTCACCACTTCAGGGCCCATGAAGCCTGGCTAATTCTACAAAAAACTGTGAATAGGAAGTCATCGTTTCCCAAAAAGTCTGACGATCAAATCTGACAAACCACTAAACCTTTCACAATCAATCTGCGTGTGACGCTTGGCCCGCCATCACAGCGGAGGCGGGGTGGGGCGGACGGAGGTGTATGTCTAATGGAGATGAGCTGGGGCCCTGGGGCCTCGCTGGGCTCCGGACACAGCTGCACACGGCTGTCGAGGGGCTCTGATGTCATGTATAATGGGGCTCCGCTGGGACCCGGGTTGGAGGAGGAGGGAGAAACTGGATCCCGCCCCCCCTGTTCTCCCTCCGCCGTTGGTGTGGAGAGGGAAGGTTAGCGTGCGTAGCCACCTGCTGCATTCAAACTCCCCCTGCCAGCTGAGGGGAAAAAAGAGAGGGAGAGAGGGAGAGAGGGAGAGAGGGAGAGAGAGAGAGAGAGAGAGAGAGAGAGAGAGAGAGAGAGAGAGAGAGAGAGAGAGACCGGGGCTTGGACATGGGGCTGAAAGCTGCGGTTCTGGTGACTAAATATTGCCTGATATTTCATGGCTGGCGGAATGTGCCGGCACTCCCTCCTTTATGGAGTCGACGGGATGGATGGAGCGGAGCCCGGAGGAGCAGCTGAATGATGTCATGGACCCACAACCGGTTCCCTGGGACTGCCCCGTTGCCCTTCAGCCTCTGGGAAACAGAGCCGTGCACCAAGGCTGAGACGTTGGCTCCTGACTCCTGTGGACCACAAGTGTTGTGTTGTCATTGGAAAAAGGCACGTTTTTCTGTCTGAAAATGAATGAAATGTTGTTGTTTTTTTTAAATTGGATTGTGGGGAAAAACAAAAGGTGGAGGTTTACAGTTCACACACAGAGAGATGAGAGATTTAGATGTGTGTGTGTCTGTGTGTGAGAGGGTGGGTGGGTGGGTGGGTGGTAACAGGAGGGAAGGGGAAAGGAGAGCAAGGGAGAGGGAATGGATTTCTCCCTCATGCTGCTCCGCAAACCCCATTAGACATTGTTCTCCATCAGTCAGTAAGTTGACCCCGACTAGGCAGATGGCCCAACGCGTGTGTGAGCGCGGCTGCCTCCGTGCGCCGGTGTGTGGCACGCGCACGTGCACCTTTTGTGCCCCCGTGCATATGTTTGTGCAAATGGTTTGCACGTGCGCGTGTGCAACCTGTTATTCCCGAGAACAGAAGTGATCCGTCTGCACAAATCAATGTCTGGTTTCCCTCCTAATGGATAGAATCAGGCTCTCCCCTTCTCCGCTCATTTGAAACAAACACGCTCGCATGTAAGTCTTTCTCTTGCTCTCTCCCAGCACGAGAAACCTAAATATGGAAACAGTGATTGGGAATTGTTTAGACAACCTGCAATGGTTTATCCCGAGGCTCAGTCTTTTCAAACAGAGCCCGTAGATCAAAGCACAGGCACCATGAATCATACAGTATTTCTGCTTTTCTGCAAACGACGGCTCGCCTTTTCCTCCCCCGTGACATCCAGTGCCACAACTAAGAATGCGAGAAAGAAAGAATAAAATACGAGAAAAGCCCGAGGGAGCGGGATGGAAAGTGCTTATCAGAGCTCAGGGACGTGGACTTAGCCTAGCTTCACCGGCCTGGCGGAGATCACTGGAGGGTTTTTCCCTTTTGCCCTGTCTCTGCTGGAGAACGACGCTGAATCACTACAAACACCGCCGTTACCAAGGATTCTTTCAAAGGTCAATAGGCTGGCGTTTGATGGAGAATGGTCCTTAGAGGTAGACAAGAGTACATTACCCACATCAGCCATCTTTAACATGAATTGTCTACCTCTGTCTCCTCTCTCTCACTCTCTCTCTGTCTCTCTCTCTCTCTAGCTCTCTCTCTAGCGCTCTCTCCCTCTGTCCCCTCCCTCCATCAAGCAGATCTCCAGTGGTCTCCAGAGGCAGCATCTATCTCCGCTATTGCCTCACTGTGCCTCAGTGTTAACTGATCCAGTGTCTAAAGAGCAGGGAGGCTCCCATCACTCCTCTGCCTGCTCCCATTACCTTCCCCTGGGAGGCGCAGGAGGAGAAATACAGCCCGCTGCACGGTCACACCGTCTCCCTCGCTCTCCTTTTTCTTCTTCTTTCCTTTTGATATCCTCCTTTTTCCTTTGTGTCAGCGGTCTGTTTTTCTGACCAAACTCCAGATTTTATGGATGAAGGTCAAAGGGAGGATTTGGACGTTTTTAGGGTCGGGCTTTGGCCGGTTTTGATTCTGCTTGTTAATGTTACCATCACACACTCTCTTACTCTTCTGTACTCTCTCACTTACTCTCTTATCTTTCTCTACCTCTCTCTTACTCTCTATCTTTCTCTACCTCTCTCTCTCTCTCTCTTTGTGTCTCTCTCTCTCTCTCTCTCTGTGTGTGTCTCTCTTTCTGTCTGTCTCTCTCTCTCTCTCTCTCTCTCTCTCTCTCTCTCTCTCTCTCTCTCTCTGTCTCTCTCTCTCTCTCTCTCTCTCTCTCTCTCTCTTCCTCTCCTCTGAATGTGTTTCGCAGGGACACCATGCGGTGCGCTATCCCCAGAGGGTCATGTCAGTCTCTCTGATCTCCCCCCAGTTATCCACTGGCTCTGTTTGATCATGCTCTGTTAACATTCCCTCGCTGACCCACGCTGGTCCGTCAAGGAAAGAACACGGGGGGGGGGGGGGGGACCTCGTACAAAAGTGTGTCACTTTACGTCATGATAGTTATTCATAAGATGAAAGTGCTGACTAGTGAGATGTGAGGAGGAGATCTCTTATAGGCCAACAGACAAACCACCTACTCACAAGCTACCTTCCGCTCACCTTCATGCTGAAAGTCTTCTCCCTCAACACCACGTGCTAACGCTCCTTCCGAAGCCCTCCTCTTTTTTTTTCCTACCTTCTCCCCCCAGCCTGATCTCACTGTCCTCTGGCCTTCTCTCTCCCTCTCCCCCGGCGTCCAGTCTGAAACCTGGTTCAGTCCCAGATGTCCCACCCCGGGGATGACTCAGGTTTCTTTCGTAGAAGTGGGACGCTGGGGCTGATGTCACGCTGACACACAACGCTCCATGGAGCGGTCGTCTAAACACCAGAGGTGGTGTCACTGCAGTTCAACGACACCGGTGCCTGGTGACGTCAGCATGTGTGATGTCACCGAATGAACGCAGAGGCCTAACAGGGAAGCCAATTCCTACTTTAGTAAGGAGTTTTTTTGTTTTTTTGTTGAATTTACGGGCAACATAATTGCGTTGTTATAATACCTCTTCAAGTTTCCCTTGTTATCCGACATGTTTTGTGGCTGAATTCAACAAGGTTCCACCTGAGTGCTGTCCCTTTTGCCCGTGGGTCAGACCGCGGAGCACGCATGGCTCTCCATGACTCCATGGACGATTCTTCCCATGGCCGCCCGAACATCGGGAACATCGGCCCCAGCTTCACACCTGATCGTGCCGTGACTGAACAGATACAAGTCGGAGTGAGACCACAGGCTTAATGGGGAACAAGTCGGAGTGAGACCACAGGCTTAACGGGGAACAAGTCGGAGTGAGACCACAGGCTTAACGGGGAACAATTCGGAGTGAGACCACAGGCTTAACGGGGAACAAGTCGGAGTGAGACCACAGGCTTAACGGGGAACAAGTCGGAGTGAGACCACAGGCTTAACGGGGAACAAGTCGGAGTGAGACCACAGGCTTAACGGGGAACAATTCTCTTCCTTGTGTCTCCAGACGGCTGGCAAGCTGTTTTGACTGGCAAGCCCACCAGAACCGCGTCCATGACCCTGAACAGGTGTGCTGAGGACTCCCCAGACCCTCACCCTCTCTCTTCTATCTCTCCATTAACCCCCCCACCATCTCTCTCTCTCTCTCTCTCTCTCTCTCTCTCTCTCTCTCTCTCTCTCTCTTTCTCGTTCTCTCTCTCTCTCTCTCTCTCTCTCTCTCTCTCACACACACACACACACACACACACACACACGCGCACACACACACACGCTTCTTCTTCTCAGGTTCCCCTGAAATAAGAGCCAGACAAGAGATCTATCAACAAAAAAATCTCTGGGTAATGACACACTTAACTCCCCCTTGTGTGTGTGTGTGTGTGTGTGTGTGCGCCTGTGTGCCTGTGTGAATTGTGGGTGTGTGTTTTCTTGTGTATTTAACCAAATGTAGCCGAGTCAGCCCCTTCCAATCACTACGCTTGGCACCCTGTGCTATGCCTCATTTGCTTGACGGCAAAGGGTGTGATTAAATATTTAAAGTATGGAGTACTTTCCCTATCATCAGGTGTAACCCACTCCTGTAATCTTAGATAACGCGCTACGCCGCTCAGCACAGTAATTATAGTGAAGTTAACCGTCTGAGAGAAAGGCCACCGATGGCTTTGTTTTTCACGCCTACCACCTCAGTACAAACATACACATTTTCTTCCTCTCCCCAAAGCCCTGCTCTTCACACATGAAACCAACACGTAAGAAACCAAACGTCGGTAGAAAGGGGGAGTTGTAGACATGTGAAGTAAGGTGGATGGGACATTTTAAAATTGCCTGCTGTGCACAGTGGGGAAAAAAAATATTGAAATCGTCTTCATCAATGCAATATTTACCTGATGTTACATATGAATTGCTCTAATGAACTGCCTTTATTTAAGATGACAATAGATGGCGCTGTAACGCACCATCCGTGAGCTTGACTGTGTGTTCCAGAACAGTTGAGAGGGTGTGCTGTAAACGGGTTGAACTCAAACAATATGCAAATGCATTTTTCCAAAGTGACATTCTGTAAGGGGGATTTACCTTAATCCACTTACACATGTAGGCCTACACCACTTCAAAAAATATGCTGGATAATGGTTATGAATAATTTGAGGCTTTAACCGTTTCTCTTTGGTTCTCCCTCTCATTTCTCAAGCTAATCTGACAGAATTACAACTTCCATTACCTGAATACTCCCCCGTACATGAATCACAACTCGTATAATAAAGGAAGAAACGTGTATTTCAACCTGGCCTCCACACCACGACATGGAAAACAGTGACTAGCAACAGACACAATAATTATGTCAACCTGTTTGGGAAACAGGTAATTTATGGTGTGTTTTAGCGTGTGCGTTCATCGACGGTGACTGCCGGCACTTGAACTTTAAATGTGCGAATCTGAATTGGCGATGGGAGGAATGAGCTCATCAATATCGATCGCCTGTTTTGTCATTAAGGATGGAAACCAGATCCCTGTTTTCAATACAAAAAACAAAATCGTTTGGCTGAACTGAAAGATGAGATGTTGATTGTTTTCCCAGAACTCTATAGGGATCATGTATTTCTATCGCAAAGCTCCATTTCTGCTGCTCGGACAACTCTGTTTTGCAGGTGCTCATGCTTCAGTCTTTCGGTGGCCCGCAGTGATGGAGCTGTAAGGACAGAAGGCCTTCCAAGACTGCTGGGGAACATTACAGTTCACATTATCTCAGAACAATAGGTCATTTCCTGTTCTGCGGTTGTGGGCTGCCAAGCTCCGGGAAGGCCAGGTGGACCGCAGAAGAGGCTGGCGTCGGAGAGAGTCCTCGGCATAAACTTGATGGATTGTTAGGGCAGGCTGTTCCAAAAACCCGTGCAAGTTGAGGACGGCTGCCCACTAAACATACGCCAGAAACGCCACAAAGCCCCACACTATCTCAGGTTTAGTATAAAATAGCCAGCTTGACTTACCTGTTCCATTGCCGGCAGTGCCGGGTCATCTATTTTTAAAATGGTCGCTGGAGAGTGAATTGGTCTTTTGAGGTTGGTTTCAGTGATTTCCACACACGTTGCGTGTAAAAAATACAACAGGCTGACTTACGGAAAACGAGCGGGAGGCCAGATGAGCTTGCTGCTTCTCGTCGCCATTACTCCGACTTAGAGTCATTTAGGGACAGGCAACCAACCTTTTGAAACCCATTTTGGTGAAATAGTGATGGAGATCACTGTCTGTTTCTCCCGTTATCTCTTCTTTTCCCCTACCTCTCCATTGCATAACAGCCCTTGTGTTGTATTATTGAAGCGTTTGGCTCTGTTTGGAGCACAGATGAAACAGCTAAATGCTAATGTGTGATTTCCCGGGAGACCCATAGCGTCATAGACTGCAGGTGTTTGCCAGGGAGGCGGAGGGCATTTACACCGCATCAATGCCAATTACACCCCCTGCATTGTCTTTACTTTCTCCCATTCTATCTGATTTACCAGGGCCAGGTAAAACACACTAGGTTTCTTCCAAAAGGCTTCCAATGCGTGTCCGAGGTGTTTGCTAACTGCTTGTTTCAAACTCCCCGGAGAGTACAAAGAGGCTGTGGAGCAGTAAAAACCAGCGAGCCATTTAATACCATAAGTGTTGGGAGCGCTAGTTCCTCTCTGCAGCACCGCCCCGCCACCCAATGTGGTATTGATTATCTCGACAGGCAACGAGAAGGCCCGCGTGTCAGATCTTTTTGAAGCAGTGTGGCGGAAGGTGAAAGGTCGCCGTCCTATTATGCCTACCTCGATAAGATAGCCTCGCCTTTTTTGGAAGCGTACAGTGAAAGGCGCGTTGAAGAAGGGGGCGGACGGCACAACGCCAAGCGGCTGAAGAGCCAGCTCATGATGGTACGTCTCAGGGTCAAGGGTCAGAACTCTCTCCGCCCGTCCCTTTCTTCTTCTTCTTCTTCTTCTTCTTCTCCGCCCTCAGTTCCTCCCTCCAGGACGCGCTGTACTTTTTCTTTTCTTTTTTTTTCTGCTGCGCTGAGCAAAGTGAGCAGCGGCGAGCCTCCCGGACTCTCCCCTTCTCTTCCTTTCTCCTTCATTTCGTTTTTTTTTCTTTTCTTTCTCTACAGTACATCGTCGTAGATTTATCACCTCACCGTTTTCCTCCCGAAAGCGTGGAAAAGGAGGGGGATTATTCCTGGCCTCTGACAGGAGGGCTGCTGAGCCCCGGGGTGGGAGCACGGAGGGGTGGAAGAGGAGGGAGGGATGGAGGGAGGTGAGCTGTCGTGAAGAAGGAAGGAGGAGGTGGGGAGGGGAGGGAGGGAGGGAGGGGGGGTGGACTCGGTGGCTGAAGCAGCCCTGAGAAATGTGACTCATCTAAACGCTGCCGGGATGACTTTAATTGATTCTGACGACTAGGGTCGGATGGGAGCCCTCCCCAGGGGGAGACAGTGAGTGAATTCCAGAACGAGCTCACCGTATGGGACTCTGGGGGCGGGGGGGGGGGGGGGGGGGGGGATAAACACACACACACACACACACACACACAAACACGCAACAAAAATATGCGTTATGAGCTTCCAATGTGTTTGTTTGGGAGCGTTACTATAATTTCTCCTAGGTGAAGGGATCAACGTGGAGATTGTTGTGACATCAAGGTGTTTAATGCACAAATGGGAGCTCTTCAGTGAGACCTCTTACTGTAACTACCTCCCAACTTCACCATCATGGTTATTATAAAAAATATTCAAAGACAAATTTCCCTTTTTTTCTGTTACATTAATAATAATTATAATAATACATGGGATTTATAAGCGCCTTTCTAATAACTCAAGAACCCTGTACGAAGGGAACAATCTGAGGGTAAGCTAATTG
The DNA here is from genome assembly GCA_026901105.3 of Galaxias olidus. Classification (NCBI taxonomy): domain Eukaryota; kingdom Metazoa; phylum Chordata; class Actinopteri; order Galaxiiformes; family Galaxiidae; genus Galaxias; species Galaxias olidus. The sequence goes on from JAPMUY010010328.1 coordinate 47,762, forward strand.
CAACGTTGCAGGGAAGCTGCCAAATCTGCATGAGAGGGGGTTAAAGACAAACAGAGCTTCTCCATTGAAGTTAAACACAGGAGCACAGCGTTACCCCACTCGTAATTAAACAGTATATGAAAAGCAGTGCACAGTACTCGAGATTTAATAAAAAAGACAGAAATGAACACATTACCTATTCAGATGAGCTTCGGTCTCTCCTTTGCCTGGCCGAGCATGGCCATTGCTAACCTTGTTAATTTTGTGCCACAACAGACAGAGAACGGCAGTGTGTGTCTGTGTGTGTGTGTGTGTGAGTGTGTGTGTGTGTGTGTGTGTGTGTACTGACGCTTTGTGTTTGCCCGGCCCTCTTACTAGAGGCCTGTTTCATTAACCTTATTTGTTGGATTGTTCAGTAAATGTAGGTTACCACTCAGGCAGACATAATTCCCCAAAGGCAGAGAGACATTAACATCCTGTTATCGCGGACCAACCCCCCGGAGCTGAAATGACTCGCGAAAGATGCTCTGCTTCTTGTTTGACTATGGCTGAACACGTCGCAGGGCTGGACTACAGACCAGGATCTCTTGACCTTGCTTCTGTCGACCAGATATATTAGCAACAAAGAAAACCAACAAAGAAAAATGTATTCGTATTTATTCCTGCCAATTGTAGTCTATGAAACAATTTAATTTTGCCACACTTAAAATGGGCCCTGTGATAGACTGGCGACCTGTCCAGGGTGTACCCCGCCTCTCGCCCTGTGTCCGCTGGGATAGGCTCCAGCCCCCCCGTGACCCTGTACAGGATAAGCGGTAGAGCTAGTGGATGGATGGACACTTAAAATGAGTGGATCAAGACAAAAGTGGAGCAATTGTTTACCATGAGGTATCCAAGACAGTGCCATCTTACCTTGCATTGCCTGCGCTAGTGGCTGACAGATGGGCGAATGTAGGGACAAATGGATGGATAAATAGCTGAATGGATGGATGAATGGCTGAATGGATGGATTAATGGGTGCTTCCCTCGAATAGTTAGTTGTGTGTCTGACTGTGGGAGGAGCGGAGCAGATGGCGGCCGTCCCTCTGGGCAAACGGCTCCTCTCCCTCCGCACACTGGGAGCTCTTGACCATCTGGACCTGAGCACGGCGAGGAGCATTCCACCGTGGATTCCCATCAAGGTGACATGAAAATGGAGGAGCCGGGCGCGCGTGGACTGCTGTTAGCAACACGTTGTTCCGTGTCTTACATTCCACTCATAATGGGGATAAAGAGAGTTTTGCGGTCGGTAATATCATGTCTGTGTATCGCGTAGGGATCTTACCGAGCAAAGTAGCGGAACCCATAATGACTATTGACATTCTGACGTAATTGTGTCTTCCCCCTTAGCAATCCTCAATTAAGGACATTTTCTCAGTGCTTGCCAGCTAAATGCTACATTCCGTAGATACTCACGGTTCTATTGACTTGCAATGGCGTAATGGCGTACCTGGCCTCTCCCTACCCTCCTCTGCTCCTGTTAGAGGCCCAGCGAGACCAAATCGATCCCTCTATCTTTCTCTCCCCCCCTCCCCCCAGCCACCCAACATTAATTATTTACCTGATGCTCCCTGCTGCTCATTAGATGGCTAATCTGGGAGGGCTCTGAAACATGAGCTCGAAAGGGAGCCGGGCGGGCAAAGACACCATGACACCCCAGACAAAGCTGTGCGAGAGAGGGAGAGAGAGAGAGAAAGAGAGAGAGAGAGAGAGAGAGAGTGAGAGAGAGTGAGAGAGAGAAAGAGAGAGGGAGGGAGAGAAAGATAGAGGGTGAGATAGTGTGTGTGCTTTTAAGTGTGTTTGCGTGTGTGTGTGGTGAGAGTTTGTGTGAACTCTTGCATGATGGATTACAGATTTGTTCATCCAAGTCCAGACAAACAGCTCTCGTAAATCTTTAATGAAACCCAAGATCTGCTCTGATAAAGACGCGTGTCCATCAAACACATAGCGTGTGCTCCAAGTGGTTTCATGGATATCAACTAATTTGGGGGGTGGGGGGAGGATCATGCATCGGTAGTAAGATTGAGAGGAAGAAAGTAGGTGTAGCCAAAGTGTTGTGCTCACTCAAGTTTCTCCCCCTCATAAGGGTTGGCTGGAACATCTGTGGTCAAGCAGGGTCACATTTTTACTGTGTCATAAATCTCTGCCTGCACTCCCCCTGTGACACCCGCTTTGTTTAGCCCAGACCCCCTGCAAGCTGTTGGTGGGTCCTGTTTCATTTCTGCTTGCACCACACTCTGGATCCACTAACACAAACTCAAAACAAATACAATCCGGATATGTCAAATAAAAAAATAATCACCAAAGATCACCAAAGATGAGCTCATGAGAGACCAACGTGTAAATATTGAGAGGGAATTTTGGATGAAGAGTAGATATGTTGTTAGAGTATTCTCTAGAGTATATGTCAGCACTTCCCTTGCTGGATGTTTCATTGGAATTGATCGTACGGCACTTCCAGAAGGCTCAACTACGGGCTCTGGCATCTGAGCGCCACCCGCTAGATTCTCTTTAATCACAGTCAGAAGCCTTATCAAAAAATTGCGTTCCATCTTTCCCCTATCATTTCCTGTTGGCTTGTGACAGCCCGCTCAGCAGGAAAACTTTGCCTTAGGTCCAGAGGTATTCAATCCTTCATGTCGGAGGCCAACTGGGATTCTTTTTTAGCCACAGCCACTTCCTCCACAGCTTTCATGGTCTGGTGCAAAGCCTTGCTGTAGATCCCTACATCCTCAAGTCGTTTTGTGGTTGTGTCACCACCAGTCTATTGCATTTGACTCTCACAACACGCACGTGTTTTCTCCAGTGTTTTTGATCCGAGTTGGATCAGAGTCAAGTGTGGTCTGAAGTTTGTATACACGATCCCTGATGGAACAACACAGATACTTGTCTGAGAGCAGCTGTCCTGAGCAGGAGGGGGGTGCAGGTTCCTCACCCGCACCTCCCAGGAAAGGTTCTGAGGTGTCTCCAGCACATGCATCGTTTCTCCAGAGTTTTTCCATTCCTCACAAACCTTTCTAGCGCTAATTTGCATTGCAAATCCATAATTTATTTCCCACTCTTGGAATCATCAGAGAGTGCAATTGGGGCGCATGAAACATCTCCCTCTCAGCTCCTGGGTCCGGGCTCCCTTTCCTCTCCCCTCGCTGCACAGAGAGGTGTGTTGGAGGTGGTAGGAAGAGCAAAGAGTCTGACGGAGGCCGCTAGTTCTTTTTTCTCTCCCTCTATGCACCTAATCATGTTCAAGTGTGCTTTGTGTGCGTGGTGTGTGCGTGTGCGCTGTGCGCTGTGTAGGTAGATGTGTGTGGGTGTGTGTGTGTGTGTGTGTGAGCCACTCATGCAGGGAGACGGCGTCTCTGATCTTTCCCGCCCCTCCTGCGAGACGCCGCTCTCCTGTAGAGGTGGGAATGCCGTGTGACGGCTGAGGTGCATGTTAACTTTGATTAAAGGGAAATATGCATAAGCGTCAAGAGCTTTCCTTTTTACCCGAGCAGGCACTGGGATAGGGACGGGCGAAGGTAGATTGATGTCAATACATGTTGAGGAGGCTTCCTCTGCTTTTACCTTGGCTTCAAGACGTACTTTCCTGGGAAATTCTTGGTCTGAAATTACAACCGGGATCCGTTGTAGTTTGGGATCGGAGAACATGGCATGTTTTAAAATAAGTTGTGACCGGTTTAATCAGAGCGGTGTCGCCCGTCCTGAGCACCTTAAATCACGTCAGCGGTGACCTTTGCCCCTAGAACCGGGGTCACGTACCTCCAACACAATTAGAGCTGAGTGCCTGCATTCCTCACATAAGTGTTGTGAGCATCGGTAAAACAAGTAAGCCATACCCTCTGAAGCCAGAGACACAGCGAACAGGGAGAGAACGGGTTTAAGTTGGAAGAGATGATTTCCCTAATGTGTTGTCGTCTTCGTTTATTAAATATGAAGCCATGACAGGGCCTAGGATTATTGTTTTGATGCGCATTTCGAACAACGCAGTGTCTACGTTTTTACTCAACCTCCGATAGGACGTCTTCTGGAAAATATCTGCGTGATTGAGCAACGCAGCGAGAGGAAGAGGCAATCATCTTTCAAACGTGGAGGGGAATGTGTGTGTTTCAGGGTTCCTGGTAAAAACATGACGTTCATATTTTCAGTCTTTATCGCTCTTCTGTCTCCTTAACAGTCGGGCTCTTTCGATCACGAAAGGGTTGGAAAAGGGGTCAAACTCTGAGGATGCCCCTTTGACAGATGGGTGGGGTGCCTCTCCGCAGAGTTAAGACATATGTATGCTCTTGATACGCCCTTTGGCTACCCTAGTTAACCTGACCTCTGCACACACTAACACACACATACGTGCCTCTGCCTCTCGAATGCACACACTTCAACTGTTCGGTACTGACTGAACATGGTGATACAGATTTCAATCCCCCCTGTTCTTGCATGGGTCTACTGTTTAAAGAGAGGCCTGCTGTATGTTTGGCTGTAAGAGAGTGTGTGGATATGTTTGTGTGAAGGGGGCACGCTGCAACAATATATCAATATAATACAATGCCTATTTCAAAATACACAGGATACGATGTTATAATATCTATTATGCGACACTCTAAGATGAGCACTTAAAAACAATATTTTAGAATGGATGTGCGTTGAGAACAGATATATCATTGGGGTTTTAACGTGGACACTCTCATCCCGGATGTCGACGCCTCCAAAAGGCTTAACAGTGAGCAATGACGTCTCAGAGCCACCCCCCTCTATATCCGCTCTCGACACGGCCAGATATTCAAAAAGAAAAAAGATAATTTATTAATAGGAAGCTATGCATACAATGTTTTATACACCAGTCTTATGGGTATCATTAAATCACATCTTTATTCTCAGAAACGAAAGGTTTTTCAGTTACACAGCCACAATCACAAAACACTTTCAGCCACTTTTTTGTTGTTTTTGTTTTGACACTGTCACAATTTGTTAAACAAACATTATATAACCTGTGGGCCTACCTCTCCTCATATTCAGATGTGTGTGCGACAGTCAATCTGTATTCTAATCTCACGGAGAACAAACAACGCCTTCCTAGGTTGTGGGAGCCACCAAAGGACAGCTCTGCATGGCTTTCGTTGCCAAGTTGGCAATGATAACAATATATTCATATCTAGTCCGTTACCTCCATGGTGAGCTAAAACAAAGCAGCTTATTTACTAGTTGTCCTATGTAAATATATATATATATTTTTATTCTCAATATAACTATATAATCTTCTATCTACATAAGTATATATTCAGATGTATATATAATAATTTGGTAATTGTTTTTTTAACATTCAAGGTACATTCACTTACCCTGTAATTTTTTTCTCCATATGAATGATAACCAGACAAATGGTAACAACACAGCTACCTCCTAATGCCAATCAAGAAACACAACATTGAACACCCTCATTAGAAGTAGCATAAAACGTTTAGTGCCAAACTACAAGCATGAACAAATAGTTTCTTTATAAGTATAAAATAGAATATATCTGTGAACAGATCGATATCCTTCCACAAAACAGAGCTCTTATGCATCATAGCTAGTCCACAGGTTTTACATGGGAACATCAGACAGAAGGTTTCATGTTTTCATAATTTTTTTTATGTCATAAAATGGTCAAATACATATCTGTCAGTGGTTATAAACTTTAAATACATTTCTACTATATTGTGATTTTGAGCCTTGGCATACCACAGTGCTCTAGTAAGATATAGGCATTTGTCACTGTCACAGAGATAGTTTGTGGTCGTCAGGATCACTGTGATTATGGGCCATTTGTAATACTATGTTTCAAGGCCACAAGGGTGTCACTTGGGTGCTCTGCTGCTGGTAAGAAAGTCTCTACTTCATTGTTTAAGAGTTAAGAGGACACCAATAATAACCTTTGCGGGATTGCACATGTTACAAGCCACCACGAACGAATGAACTGGGAGTTGTAGTCTTTATGGCATTGTTACATAGGATGAAAAACAATCACCGTGTAGACCTCCTATGTAAATGCAAGGCCAATAGTTAGACAGCATCTCCTTATTAGTGTGGAAATGTGTGTCAGTTCATAGCTTCATTGTACCTGTGCCGACATACACCATCTTTCAATGGAGAACAAATAAACAAAGACACAAACAAAACTTAAATAAGCGTCAGACAGTCTTTCCTTTTCCAACAGGAAATTCAACACAGAAAAGAATAGTTACATCAAACAAAAACAGTGCAATCAAAAATACTAAATCTATCCAAATGGATTTTCTAAACCAAAAACCATTCTCAAAATCAACAAGGATAACTTTTACCCCCTACTAACCCACACAAAACTTTTAGTTTTTTTTTTTATCAGAACCACATGGAGCACCAACGGGCAGAAAAATAATGTCCTTGTAATGCACAACTCTCGACCCCCATGCTTCTGACAAAGCAGAACGCCCCAAAAAAAAGCTGGAGGGAGAACCACAGTGCAGAAGGGCTCAGAGCTAGTTAGGACGAGGCTGGGGATCGGACCCACTACTCGGGGCTCTGAGCGGGTGTGTCCATCTCCCCCTCCCCTTCCAGCTCCAGCTCCATCTCCCCCTGGCCAGAGTAGGTGCTGAGCGCCTCCCACAGCAGGCTGGGTTGCTCGCAGTGGTGGCTACTCCTCCAGTGCTCCATCACCTCCTCCTTGCTGTCCACCACCAGGCTGCAGAGCACACAGTTATAGGCGGCGCCCGCCTGGAGCAGCCCCCCGGCCCCGCAGGCTCCCGGCGGGCCGGGGGGGCTCCCGCTGTCCATGTCCCCCCCGCCGTGGTGGCCTCGGACGTGCCTCTTGAGCTTGGAGAAGGAAAAGAACTCCTCGTCGCAGCTGCCACACTTGACCAGGTTCCTCTTCTGGTTGAGCTGGCGCCAGTAGTGGGCGGCGTGCTTCACCAGCTCGTCCTCGGCCTCCCGGCCCCCCCGGGCCGTGCCGTCGCGGAGCCGCCCCTGGACCTCCTCGCCGTGCACGTAGAGCAGGTGCAGCTTCATGTCGGCGAAGGTGGGCGTGATGGCCTGGCAGCGGCCACACTTGATCTGCAGCTCCACGGGGTCCTCACGCTCCGGGCCCTGGTCCTCCAGCAACTCGGTCATCTCTCTGAAGCAAATAAAAAAAAAAAGAAAAAAAAAAAGATGACTTAACATAAAAATTAATTGGAACGCATACCTAATGAACTGTGTTTATCTGCCGAACTCGCCGAGTTACCACACAAGCGTTCCACTGTGGCTGTACTGTTAGGGTTAGGGTCATTCTCCACTCACCCCTCCACAGGGACGTGGTCCTCGTGCTGGCTGATGGAGGGCTCCACGGTCAGCACCACCTTGTGCACCTCCCTCAGGTGGCTGAAGTATACGCCCACGTAGCCGAAGGCCTTCTCGCAGAACTCGCAGCGCAGCGTGCGGCGCGGCCGCCCCTCCGAGTGGTGCAGCTTCATGTGGGTGCTCAGGCTGCCCGAGTGGGCGTAGGCCTTGCGGCACACGGGGCAGACGTAGGGCCGGCTGTTGGTGTGGCTGTTCATGTGGCTCTGGAGGTGGTGCTTGAACTGGAAGCAGCGGCTGCAGGTGGGGCAGCGGTGGAGGGGCCGGCTGCCGAGGAACACCCGCGGCGGGTACGAGGAGGGCCCTCTCACATGCAGGGCGACCGGGGCCGGGTGCGGCGAAGCCTCCAGGACCTTGGGGGCGGCGGCGGAGAGCGGGTGGCCCACGAGCAGCTCCTGTTCCTGGGCGGGCAGGCCGACGAGCTGTGGCACGGGCTCCATCACCAGCATGGGCTTGGGCCGGATGCTGCGGTACTTCTTGGAGATGTCCACCTCCCTCTGCTCGGAGCCCGGGAAGATGGGCGGGGGCTTCTCCGGCACGCGCCGCCGAAAGAAAGACAAGGACCGCTTCTTGCGCGCCTCGAAGGCCAGAACGTCCTCCATCGTCTTCCGCTTCCTCCCCCGCTTCTTGCCCGGCGGTTTCGGTGGGGGGGCGCCCAGCACTGGCATCAGGGTGGCCCTGGCCTGGGGAAGCAGGAGGGAGTTTGGCATCTGGTTGGGGTTGAGGCTCTCGGTGGTCTCGGGGCTCGTGGACGAGGCCTCTGAGGGGTGGGCTGGTCTGGGCCGAGGGGGAAGGCCCTTCTTCTCCGGGCACACGGCAGTGGGGATCTTGGCGGCTGTGAGGAGGCCGCTCTTCATCTTGGAGTAGGGCAGGATGTGCAGCTTGCCCTTGGGCGGCGACGGGATGATCTGCACCGCCTTGCTGAAGATGGCCGGGGAGAGGACGGTGATGCTGCCGGAGGGCTGGGCCGCGGCGGCCGGGACGGCCGGGCAGGAGCTGGGCTTGCCCCCTTCCTCGGGGGCTTTGACGGGGCTCTTGGCGGCGGCCGTGGCCGGGTAGTGGAGGCCGGGCAGGAGGCCGACGGCGGCGGGCGGCCGCTCCGACGCCTCGGCCACGCGCTCCAGGCAGGAGCCCGGGTACAGCAAGGCGTTGTCGGGGAGCAGCGCCGTGACGGAGATCTCCGAGGAGGCAGGCTCGATCGGGATCACCTGCTCCTTGGCCTCCTCGCGGGCCTCCGCCGGCTCCTTCTTGAGCGACGCCCCGCGGCCCGACGCCCAGGTCCGGCCTGTCGCGGCCGACCTTCCGGCCGTTTTCACTCGGCCGGCTGGGGGCGCCTGCTTGGCCTTCTCCGGGGTTCCTTTACTGCGGACGGGCTGGTATCGGGGAATGGGTAGCTTGAGGTTCTTTTGAGGGGCGGCTTGCTGCTGCTGCGGCGGCGGTGGCTGTTGGGCGCTCGGCGGGGGGACGGCGGGGGGCAGTGCCACCAGGGAGAAGGTGCCCTCCTGCCCCGCCACCTGCATCAGGGCGTAGTTCTGGGCGGGCACAATGATGGACTTGGAGTTGGGGGCGGAGGAGGCCTCAGGGAGGGCCGAGGTAGGTTGACAGGACAGGAGTGTGGGAGAGGGCACCATGGCTGGAGCCTTGGGCGCGATGCTCCGGAACTGGAGGCTCTTCATTTGGCATGGAAGGCGCGGGACTCGCTGTCTGTAATAAGAAAGACAAGGGAAAAGAGTTAGCGAGGAACAAAACCACTGCTGAATTTGGCACGGATCGTTTCTGAGATGAACTTGGTCGTCATTGTCTGTCGGCAGCATAGGAAACAGACTGCTAAATAGTTGATAGTCCACACATAAAGATGAGTTCGTCTCCGTAGGGGGCTTGACCTATTGATGGCATCATAACAGCCGGGGCACACACGGCAAAGGAGTGGGAGACACACTGTTGTCACTAACATGGACATGTCAGAGGGTGTCGCAGACACACGCACGCACGCACACACACACACACACACAACCCCTAAAGCAGCGACAGAGTGCCATCTTTGATTTGGGCTCAGCGTGCGGCCGCGCCCCATGCTGGGCCACGGCGGGGTGCTCCTCGTACCCCCTTCACTTCCTGGAAAGATCAGTCAGCCGAGCGTGAAAACCGCCCAAGGGCAGGAGCTTTAACCAGATGAAGGAGGGTTACCTCCGCTCTCATCCCGCCTGGCCGGCACCAAAGCCTGGCTGCAGGGGCCAGGGAGGGAAGCCCCCCTGACAAAGCCCTATTCTTACCGTAATGCGCCACACGGACAAATTGTATTTCACAGTTGGAACAGCGACACCATTTTTGAGGTAGGACTACTGTACGCTGCCATTCAGACAGTTTGACTCGCTGCTAAAATGTTACACATGCTTAATCCTATGGGTTTGAAAAAGAACTAAGGCCAAGTAGGTGAGAGCCTCCTCTATCTCTGAGATAAAGATCCGTGTTAACAGCTACAACACTGAAACGTCCAGTATATAAATATAATATAATATAATTCTTTGCTGGCTTTAAGCCACATTGTTGCATCCACTACAGTAAAGACAAGAGATTACAACGTTGTTGTTTCAGCCTTTGAAACAGCACTGATAGTAGTACAACAAGTGAACAAGCCAGGATGTGTGTACTGTGATCCCACTCTCACCCCGTCATGGGCCCAGGTCCAGGTTTACGTTTGTGATCCCAATCAGTACAACAACAACAACAACAACAGTCTGGATGAAACACAAAGGGGCAAACGTCCCAAAATACGACTCCTCTCAGGGGCCAGCCCGTCGGAGTATCCGTTTTCAGAAGGGACGTCGGGGGCCAGGGCTGCACACGTTTCCAAAAAGAAAGGGGGGCGAAAGGAAAGAAAATAAACGGTGAAAGACACGTCGTTTAACACCTGGAAGTATTTCTCTGTAGGAGAGATTATTTTGACAGTTTCTCCACTGCACCGTGGCTCCATAAAAACTGGAGCCTTTCCCTCTGTGTTTGGATAGTCGATTCCAATTCCAGTGCGGGTCTGGCCGAGGGATCCGTGGGATCCGGGGAATCCTCGGGAGATACGACGCGGCTACAGGAGGTTAGGGGAGAGGGAGGAGGCTCTCCTCGTCGGCCCCCGAGCAGGCTGCCCTGGTGGTTTCTTTTTTTCCCCCGTGTGGAGGCTTACAGCTGAAGGGATGACTAAAGGGATATCGTAACGGCACACCACCTCTGGGCCTTCTAAACAGGGGAACGGGGTCTAACACCTTCGGTCCGCGCGGAGGTAAGAGTACGCACAACATGTGGAACCGATCGGGCGCGTGACGGGTTGGGCCAGTGAGTGGGGCTCTCCTCCTAATAAAGCAACAAGGAAGAGAGAGAACGAGGAAGTCAGAACAAAACGAAAACTAAAGAGACAGTGTAGCGGAGTGAAACGAAGAGAAACCGACGAGATCAAAACAAAAGAAAAAAAGAGATTCACAGAATTGATAACCTTGCAGCCGGTGTCTTCATAGCAGAGCATAGCACTAACTCAATTGAGGCCCTATGACAGACCTACAGCATACACACACACGCACACGCACACACACACGCACACAGTAGCAACAGGAAGTGGACTGCTAGGACAGGCCTGGTGTGTGTGAATGTGGATGACTGAGGATGGCCTGAGGCCCCCTCTTGTTGTATGCTAGTCTGTTTTGACTAGGTACCAGAGGAGACAGCCCCTGTTCAGTCTCATGCGTCCGTAGCGATGCTCCGCTAAGTACACCCTAGGCCTCGTTCTTCCCCGTCCCCGCACACAGAGCTGCCTTTCACCTCCTCTCGCCGGCGCGCTTCTACCCGTCCCTCCCCACTCCTTTTCCCGGCATGTTTCAGTCGACATCTCCCCCTGCCCGTATCTCCACGGTCCACCCTCTAATGGGTCCAGGGAGTGGAGAAAGGCCGACGCGCTCCCTCCTTCCTGAACGGATCGCTTTGAAATGTGTTTCTCTCGGCGGCCGAGGGGAACAGAAATTGAAGGGAATCACTGGAGGTCAGCGTCATCTCGGTTGTGTTTTTATTGAATGAATGTGTGTGTGTTAGAGGAGACGTTTGCCACTGCCCTCACCATTATCTGTCCGGCCTAATTCCTCGCGCAGGAGAATTTCAGAGGCAACGGGAGTTCACAGACGCTATTCAATCTGCGGTTCGCTAATCTTGTGGGGGTTAGGGGGTCGGGGCAGAACAGGCAGGATATGACTCCTAGCTGCCCCCGAGAGAGAGACAGAGATCAACACAGAGAGAGAGAGAGAGAGAGAGAGAGAGAGAGAGAGAGAGAGAGAGAGAGAGAGAGAGAGAGAGAGAGAGATCAACAGAGAGAGAGAGAGACACAGAGAGAGAAAGAAAGAGAGAGAGAGAGAGAGAGAGAGAGAGAGAGAGAGAGAGAGAGAGAGAGAGAGAGAGAGAGAGAGAGAGAGAGAGAGAGAGAGAGAGATCAACAGAGAGAGGCAGAGAGAGATGCCGAGGCGCCCACAGACAGATGACCAGGTAGGTTCAGAGGTGAGAGGTGAGGCCCTGCTGTTTATGTAGGACGGGGTTGAGGCAGGGGGCAACACAACCATGCAGCCAGCTGGAATGGAATGCGCTGAGGAGACAGTATGTCCACGAGCTACAGCCAGGAGCAGTCGCTGACTTCACCAAACAGGAAGGGGGGGGGGGGGGGGATAATATACGGTGTCGTTGAGTGTGCGCTAAACGCCAAACGTTATTAATGTCGTTTTCTGGTAGCGTCTGCCACACAAACACTCTCTTTGTCTCCCCTCGGTGAGCTTCACTTTGTACGCGGGCTGCAAGTGAACACGTGAAAGTCCCCAGCGCCGCCTGCCGCAGACCGGCGCCGGAGGGCTTCCGAGAACAAGACATCCTGCTCCGCGTCAGGAGTAACGGCTCGCTATAGTTAGCCGGACAACGTGAGAACTTCCCACGAGAAAAGCCGGCGCGCGCCTCTGAAGTCGAGCGGCTCGCCATCGTCTGTCCCCGGCCGTGCCTGTTCTCCGCGAGCAGAGCCGAGGGGAGCCTCCGTTCGGACCCGTTCGTCTTGACGGCGGACGAGTGGAAAAGAGAATCACCGAGGCACTCCAAAAAGCCTCCCGCCGGGTGGAAAACAGAAACGTATACCGGAACAGAAAGAACACTCGAACGAGAGGAAGACAGAATAGACGGGAGACACTGCGGCAGAAAAAGAGAGGCGGACACGCTAAACAAAGCCAACGGGTGACGGGGGTGTGTTATCTCCAAAGAGGCTACTCGTCTGGGGCTTCAAGATAGAGTGTAGAGATGGTGGGGGTCCGACAGGATGGCTGAAGGGGTGTGTGTGTGTGTGTGTGTGTGTGTGGCTGTGTTAGGGAGGGAAGGGGGTCGAGGGCCCGGTGGAGGCCAGGCTCTGCCAGGTTGTAGGCCAGATGAAAGGGCAGGATCTCTGCGAGATAAGGAGCAGATCACAGAGGGGGGTGGGGGAGGGTCAGGGCCAGCAGGGTGTGTGAAGCCATGGCCAGCGGGCATGCTCCCCTAACCCACACACACACACAATGGCTGAAATCTAAACTCACATATACCACATGAGAACGTAATAACGCACTCCTGTGTCGGTAAAGACACCCCGCCTAGCTCTCTCTCCCTCTCTCTCTCGAACAACACACAGAAGGGGGGGGTGTCTGGTGGAGCCAGCAACATGGAGGAGGAGGAGGAGGAGGAGGAGGTTGCTCCGTCGTCTCCTCTTGACTGAGCTTAAGCCTTCCACGTGCCTGCTGCCTCTTCCTGCACACAGGCAAAGCGTTCGACTCCCCTCTTTTGCGTGCTAGACTGGATGGATGTGCGCGGATGTGTGTGCGTGCGTGCATGCGTGCGTGCGTGCGTGTGTGTGTGTGTGTGTGTGTGTCAGGTCAGTAGGAGCGTGGCTGTGTGTGTCTCTCTCCGGGCTGAGGGGCAATCAGGGGGAAAATGAAATCAGTGTTTGCAGAGCTCCTCGCTGGGTCCCAGGGCGCTGCGGAGGGAGCGGGCCGAGGAAGGAGGAGGAAGACGAGGAGAGAGGACCACTCAGGGCTCAGCCTCCTTCAAGCTGTGGCAGAGCAATGGGTCGGGAGGGAGAACACACACACACGCACACACACACCGCACGGAACGGTGTTGTGGACATGAACGAACACACACACACACACACACACACACACACACACACACACACACACACACACACACACACACACACACACACACACACAGACAGAGACTATATGACCGTCATATGTTACCCACTGTCACCTGAGCAGATCAATGTGGGAGAGAAATCCATTCCAATTACGATCCTGCAGCTCTGCTCTGAATGGGAATGCAGATGAATCAATAGAGAATTCCCCTTGCAAGAGGCGGACAAGAACCCTAAAGGGGCTGGAGTCCCCGGCACAAGGTGCGATTCTGCAGGTATCACTGCACTTTCCCAGCTGAGCTTTTTCACTAGTCCACGGTGGCGATCCCACGAAGGCAGCCACTGGAAGAGGATAGGTAGGCCTATAGAAACCCTGCCAGCGACCTTTGAACCGATAGACAGACAACGAGGCTGCGTGTCGTTTCCCTAAAGAAATGATGCCACACTTGCAATCCCACGGGAGGACTAAAGACACACCCCCCCCACCACCACCACCACCACACACACACACACCCACACACACACACACACACACCCACACCCACACAGAGGGGGGGGGGGGACCCTGCCTGCACCACACAGACTAAGGTGACGTGACTGTCACCTCCTGGGTAAGTGGTGCACGGGAGAGAGGAGGGGGAGGGGGGGGGGGGTTAAGTCGAGGCGACAGGACTTTGTGTTGAGGTCCTAGTGAGCCGTGACGCCGCGGGCACGTTAGGTAGTAGCACTGTGTTAGTCATCCACTCCAAACCTTTACACGACCTTTCCCTCCTCGCTGACATTTTAGACCCGCAGAATAGGTCAAACAGCACTGAAGTCTGGCAAACGGCGCGCGCGCCTCGGCCTGTGTACAAAAGGGGCTCGAGCTGTCAGTCGCTAATGAAGGTAGAGCAGCGGTGTGTGTGTGTGTGTGTGTGTGTGTGTGTGTGTGTGTGTGTGTGTGTGTGTGTGTGAGGGAGGGAGTGCTTGAACAGCAGAAGGCTCTATTTAACGTTGCATGGAGCGGGGCCGTTGGGGGAAACGCCACACCACCATGGCGCCCTGCTTTCCCGGTCCCGCTGTAATGATCACCTAACGGTACGGAAGGACTTTTTAATGGGCCCTTGGAAGGAGGGAGGGAGGGAGGGAGGGAGGGAGGGGAGGAAGGCATCTTGTGGCTTTCTAAATTTAGGCGCACCGGCAGATGAAACGCTGGAGCCGGTAAGGGGGGAGCGCCGTGCTGGGGAACTTCTCCCTCATCCCCTCATCCCCTCTCTCTCTCTCCCCCTTTCCTTCTCGTACATCTACCCCTCTCCGTATCATCTCTCTCTCTCTCTCTCTTCCTGAGCATCTATCGCTCCCTGCTTCCTCTCGCTCCTCTCTCTGACAGACCCTCACCCTTCTCACCCCTCTCCTCCGTATCCCCCTGTGGTGTCGTTTCACATTCAACACCCCCCCCCCCAACCCGCTCTCCCTCCTTCCTTCCACCTCCTCCTCCCTCCATCAGTACCTGAGTAAATAAACAGCCCTGTGATGCTAATTAGAGCAGGTTCAGGGACGCCAAGGAGAGACTCGGATAAACAGAGAGGGGAGGAGGAGGGGAGGAAGAGGGGAGAGGAAGAGGAGGCGGAGGAGGAGGAGGAGGGGGGATGAGGGTTGAAGGACAGTCGGGGCTTTCGGCTTTCCACCCCACGCGGGGGCAGCTTTGAAGTGAAGGGCAGCGCCGCGGCCGCGTGTTAGCCGCCCGCCAGCAGAGCCGCTACGCGAGGCGTGAGTTTAAAGAGAGTCCTCCGTTTAGTCTAATGACGCCCGGGCGCATCCGGGAGACCTGGGCCCACATCAAAGGGATGCACGCCGACGATCCCAGGAGCTCTCCGGCTGAGGTGAGAGGAAGTTTTCCTAAAAGCAGGTCATCCCGAAGCCAGGCTTTCTCCCACTTCGCTGGGTGTGGGGGGGGGGGGGGGGGAGGGGGGGGACTTTCCTGGCGGAGCCGGCTAGTATCACCTGCCGGCCGAAGAGCGACGATGCAACGCCCCAAGTCCGATGGACCCCGTTGTCAAGACAGACGCCAGCTCGTCCACCGTGAACCCACTCCCTGTGCGTGTGGGTCTGAATGACGCGGAAGGCTGTTTGATGGGCACCACTCCGACGCCTGGGGAGAGGAGAAAAGGTGAGGCGCGCGCGTGTCTCTCCCCTCTCTCAGGGCAGCGTTAGGAAAGGTTAGCGCGCTAATTGTGAGGCGGCCTTTGATGGGCGTCGGAATCTGGGGAAACATTGTCTGGCAGGATCAAAGTCAGGCCCACGGACCTAATTGCCGCCGTTGCCTCCGCGGTTCGACCGGGCGTGCGCGCGGCCTCCGTGCCCGCCAATCTGAGCCGTCGGCCCCTTGCAGACGGGGGGGGGGGGGGGGGGGGGGGGGGCAGGAAGGGAGGAGAGAGGCACCGCGGGAGGACCGGGCCCCTGCTTGGAAGTCCTGCCGCGTAAAGGAGTTGGGAATAAGAACCGGGCTGGGGAATCGGAAGGGGTGATTTATTTTATTTTTTTTGAGATTGCAACGACGACAAATCGCTGCTCATAGGCTCTAGCATTGGGTCAACATGGCCGACCGTCTCAATGATTTGAAAGCTTTACCCTCATGATGGTCTAGCGGGCCTACATAAGAGCAATGAGTCTGGTCGATGAGGCAGAAATCCCCGAGAGAGGGTTAACGGCACATCCCTGACGGTCTGAAGGAGAAATAAAGAAATAAAAAAAACAGGAAGAAAATGCGACGGTTGGCTGGGTGAGCTATTTTTATAACGAGGTCAATGGGAGCTGTGGGACTGGCCTCCCCAGAGAGGGAGTCAGTCAGCGGGAGGAACAGACAGGAACAGAGGGGCCCGCGTGGGGCTCCCTGCAGCCTCTGGCAGCGGCTAGGCCTCTATCTGTCAGCCGGACCGGATCAGGCAGCTGGGAGGACCAGACCCAGACATGGCAACCCAACGGGGACAGAGGCAAATTAAATCTCTCGCTCTCTCGCTCTCTCTCTCTCTCGCTCTCTCTCATAGGTCTTTGTGGTGGGATGTTTGACTCTGTTGACTTCTGAAAAAAAGAGTGAGAGAGGAAAGGCTCTCGTCAACAAACCTAGACGACTCCCCTTGCCTTCGGCGTTTCGACCCGAGCCACTTACCGATGGGGGGTGGTTTCCTCCTCCTTGGCTCCTCCCTCAAGCGTGGCACCTCCTCTAGTGGTGATGCCGAGGGGTGTGGTCCAGAGCCTCCCCCTCTCTCTCTCTCGCTCTCTCTCTCTCTCCGCGCTCCCCTGGGCAAACATACAGACGACACAGAGACCACAAGAGTGAGTGGAGACGGACGTCACACCCGCGTCATTTCGACAGAGACACTACTGGGCCGACGTTACCAGCTCTTCAAAGGAAGCATGGGGCCGAGAAAGGAGCTACCGATTCCTGATCGCTGGAGCAAATGTTTAGCAGCCAGTGGTGGTGGGGGGGGTTGCATGATTACTGGTGCAATTAATGTCAAATCATCCAACAGGATGACACCCAACACTGAGGCAGTAGGCATGGCTTAAGAGAGAGACGTAGACGCACGCACGCACGCACGCACGCACGCACGCACACACACACACACACACACACACACACATTATACTCCCAGTCCCACGCTGCCTAAATGCCTGTCTCTTTGGCCTAACGTTAAGCAGGGCACTGTCTCGTTTATCTAACAGCCCCTGTGTGTTTGGGGACGCAGGCCGGCCACTCTGTCAGCTCCAGTGAGGTAATAAATAAATAAAAAGGGGGCGCTCCGCCGTGTGAATTATTAATTTTACACGCCTTATCCTCTTCCAACAACCCTGTTGGAGCACTTCAAGAGTGAGAAGACGAAACGAGGGGGGGGGCGTTCATCTGCGACTCAGCACAAGGTAGCTCAGCCCTCAGGTACAGGAGCTAACGAACGCCGTCAGTTCTTTTGGTTCAGGGGTAACAGTAAAAAACACACACACACACACACACACACACACACACACACACACACACACACACACACACACACACACATCACATATAGACACAAAGTTTCCATGGTATATTCATAGGAAGAAAAAAAAATACATTGTAGTTGTCAGGATAAATTATTGAAGCGCGCACACGCAATGGTGAAGTTTAGGCTCAGCTGCAGCTCTGCTGTCCCGACTCTCGTTAGACAGCATGGTGACTCATCACAGCGTGTTGACTCTAATTACCAGAGGTGGCTGTACAAAAAAAGCACAGACACCTCGAAGCCAGAAACAATTTTACATTCAGGCTTTTTATTTTTACACGTCCAACTCATTTACAATAGTATTTCAGATCACCAACGGAAACACCAATCGCAATTCTTTCATTTCGAGCAAGGTTGGAAAGAGAACATGTCCGTGGCTTAAGGTACCATGTCCAAGGCCCTGCTCCCAGACCTGTGGGTCTTTAAGTCAACTCTGGCACTGCTCATTACACACTTATACGCTCCGAATTAGAGCTAACAGGCTTTGGCTCTGAAAGAGCCCCATGAGACCTTTGTGTCTGTGTATCGTGCGTGTGTATGTGTGTTTCTGTGTGTGTGTCTATGCGTGAATAAAAGTGAACTCTCAAACTACAAACACTTTCACTTTTAAAAAAAACTTTCTAAGGCCATACTGGTAAATAACATAAGCAGCCCAGTGGCAGAGTGGGAACCTTACTGCTGTATGAAAACACCGTGCAACCAGTAACAGAACGAAGGGACACCAAAGACAGGTCTTTGAAAGCACTCAAAGCACCGTGGCATTGAACCCCAAACCGATGGAGGTTCTGAACCCCGCCTGGTTTCCGTTGCAGTTTCGTGCGGCTATCGGGTTCATCTCCAAAAGCCCTGGCATTTACATTGGCCCCCTGGCTTCAGCGCCAAGGCAGGAACCACCTCGCAATGTAAACGATTACATTTGTGATTAAAGCTTTTCACTTCAAACGGCCCCGCTGTTTATACAGAAACCCTGATATAACGGAGAGGATAAAGAACAGGCGAGCCGAGTGCTGGGCTGTGTGTGTGTGTGTGTGTGTGTGTGTGTGTGTGTGTGTGTGTGTGTGTTTTCCTGGGCGGTGGATGAATGTCATTACGCCCAGGCTCTCTGGGCGTACTCCTGTAATGACGCACCAAATACCATTCTACATACAGCACCTCACAAGGCCAGCTATCTCTGGAGGCCCGGGTAGCCTGGGGCTAGGAGTGACATATGTCGCTTTTGGACTCAAAATGATTGCATTTAACAGATGAAGGTGACAGAGGGAATGGGATAAGTCCGTGGGAACGTTTTATGTTAGGAGCGTAAAATATTCCTCAAGACGTTTTTTTGTAATTCCATTAATGTCAACCGTGTCCAAATGCCCACCTTCCAAAAAGCAAGGTCGGATCACCAAAGTTTTCAAAAGGCCGCTCAAAATCCCCTTTAAAACTTAAAAGTAAACAAACAACTCTCTTGAACAATTCATTATAAAACCGAACGAGGAATTATCATTAACATCTCACACTTGTCGGGGAACAGCGATGAACAAAGTGCAAGGTGTTTGTTTAGTCATCGCACACAGCTGCACCCTGTCACCCCAAATTAACTGGGACCACATGAAAAGCTGTCGTCTCTATTCCGGGCTGGGGCGGAAAATTACACCCTTCTGCTCCAAACACCACAATTAGTGCCCTAAACTGATGATGTAATCAGTAAGGGACTAAAGTAGCCTGGAAATAGGGGGATTTACTAACGATTCAAGCCCACAAAAAGTTTTAAGTCCGTTTAATAACTTTGCAAAAGGAAAACGCAGCCTTAATGAATAATTCAGGCCACTTCAGGCCTAAATAAAATTGCCAGGTCCAAGACGGTTGAATTTAAGAGGGAAAGTCAAATGACAATTAAGGCACAATCTTTAACAAAAAACAAAACTTCTGTTACATGATTTGAGCAAAGCTAGGCGACCTCAAAGTGTTCGTCTCAGGCTGTTCTCTCGAGTAGAAGGGACTAGAACAACTCAGGAGTTGACGTCCATTGACCTGAAAGGAGGCTAGGGGGAGGAAGTGGCCTGGCTCCTATCCAAACACTGACGTTCTCTCTTTGTCTCTGCCTTTAGCCTCCATAGCACCACCACAACCAGGCCAAAATACCCCGTACCGCAAAGACGGGCTACAACTCTCACTAATAGCCAGAGATCAAAGAGAATCTGATAGCAACATGTCCAGACGGTCTACCTACACGAACCAGTCCCTCCTGCTCGAGTCTTGTCGACTTGAGTTTTCTCGTCCGGGCTACTTGCTCTTACTGCAGGGTGGCCATGCTTATTCATGTCTTACAAAAGAGGCCCACTTCCACAAAAGCTCAGCCAAGGAACGCTTGGGGGCACTACCTTTTCTTTCTTTCTTTTATGTTGGTGAGAACTCTACCCACCCAGTGTGAATAATGCATCAGCGCTCGGAGCCACGTCTCGCCCGTGTAGCTATGCTGTGTGTCAAGCAGCAGGCCAGCCTGCAAACCAGTTTCTGAGGACCCGGGATGATTCCCATTTTGTCAGAAATAAGTCCGCTCCCTATCCCACCACGGATCGCTGTGCCGCCCCGGTGGGTGTTTTCGGCAGTTTCCTCAGCCTCTGTCCCAGGTGCAGGGGGAGGGGGAAGGGACAGACTTCTGACAGGAAGTGTAAGCACAAAAGCCAGTTAGGGAAGACAAGACTCTTTTTTTTTTTTCTTCCTTCGAAGCGCCAAGAGAAGAGAGGAACTTAAAACGGGGGTAGATCAAAAGCCCGCGCGTTCCTGGCGAACAGCCTCAATCAGCCGGGAGGGCCAAGGAGAGTAGGAGAGACAAGCGCTTCCCTTTTAAATTGATCCCACGGAGACCCTCAAGGTTCCCCGAGCAGGACTCACAGAGCGATAAAAATCTGGCCCTGCGGATCAGACAAGGTACTATAGAGGGGAGAGGGGGGGGTTGGGGGGTGGGGGGGGGGGTGAAGAGGTAGTGAGGGAGAAGGTGCAGAACAACGAGTAATAAAGAGAGCAGAGAAAAGTAAGAAAGAGACAGAGAGATCAAAAGGAAAGGAGGGTGGGCTCGTCGTCTGAAGCCGCGTCCAGGTATCTTCATTGCCAACAGACAGCAGAGAGAAAGAGCAAGAGAGAGAGAGACCGACACACACACAGAGAGAGAGAGAGAGAGAGAGAGAGAGAGAGAGAGAGACACACAGAGAGACAGGCAGAGAGATAGAGAGGGGCCATGTTCCATGTCTGAAGGTGTTGCTGGTGGGTTCGAATGTGCTGCGTCTTCCTAGTGTGGCAGAGTGTCCTGGCAGCCCAAGCCTTGGCTCATTAGGAGCTGGCCTGAGATGTGTCGGGGCTGCCCCCTCTCCACTCGGCCCTCGGGGGGGACGGGCCTATCGCTGCCGCCCAGAGAGCGCGCAACTGAGCCAGGCCCTCCGCGGCGTGCCTGGTGGTCCGCCTGGCGTCGAAGCACAGATAACACACAAACAACACAAAAAAAAGATCATCACCCACGCCGCCTCCTGTCTGATGTGTGTGCAAATGCCTTTTCTATTCAGATAAAGGGGATAGACGAACAAGGCCGATTCAAAAAAGTATTTTCTTCCGAGACAACACTGTCTGCCGCTGACACAAAATGGCGGGTCTGGTTTGTCAGGTAGCTCTGACGGTTGAGAGGTCAAACACCAAAGCCCACGCCGTTAACCCCACCCCCCCCCCCCCCCCCCTTGATGGGCAAGGCTCTCCTGGCCCCCGTGTCAACCGGTTCAGCCTCTCGGCAGGCCCACGAGGAGCCTCTGTGAAGTGGGATCTCCTTTCAGGGAGGTGAGCTGGGCAGCAGGAGGAGGAGGAGGAGGAGGTCAGGGGGAGTGATAAACCAAACCAACATTGCTGGATCTCCCGCGGCAGCATTCCTGCACACCTCGGACACTGAGACGCGGCTGAGCAGGGCAGGTCAGATGGAGAAGGGGGACAACCCACAGCAGACACACTATAGGAGGCCCTTTGTGATTTGCGACGTACAAACCCGGGGTGAAAGGGAGCCGTGGAGAGGCAGGCCTAAATAATAAATGACAGCGCCTAGCATATTGTGTTTCATTATGAGAGGCGAGGGCATCATCGCCGTACATTGATTTGCCATGTCTGATGAGATTCCGGCAACTTGCTTTGAGGCCCGGCTACCTACCGTCTGCTCTGGGCAGCTTGCGACGGGACAGGGCGTACACGCTGCTGGCGGACCCTTTAGAACTCCCCAGGCGGCGGCGGTGGCGGCTCTGTGCCGTAGACCATCGGCGGCTTCGGTCGCAGCGCTGTGCACGGGCGGGGGGTGACGGATAGCCAGGGCGGGCCACGCATACGAAACAGCCTCGTAAATTATCAGATCGTCGCTGACATCATTAAAGCACCAGCCCCCCACCCCCACCCCCCCCTTTTGCACCGCTCTCCCTCGCCAAGTCTGCGGCACTCATTCGCCCACCAATTTCAGGAAATCACGTCGAGTATTTAACATCGATAGTCTTGGCGTTTCATTCTGCTCACTCGGCGGGATATGGCACTTATTTAATTCGCCGGGTAAAAAAAGGCAGCGGGGGCAAATCTGAGTATCCGTGACAGCGTCTCGGCTACCCAGGTAACCTTTTTCGGAGGGACTTAGCGTGGTGAATTGATTACTCAGAGGGCCTACTCGTCGTCGGGGCTAATTTTCAGCGACGGCACAGGGCGGAGCAGGAGACGACCAGGCTCCACTTAGCACAGGGAAAAGGGATGAAGGAGGGGGACAAGTTTGCCATTAGAACGGAGAGCCGAGAAAAGAATCAATTTGGGGGTTGAGAAAGTTGACAAACACAGTTCACTTTGTGTTCCTGCGCCCGAGCTTGGCTAATGAATAAAGGGGGTGGGGGGGTGACACAAATGAGGACGCCTTGGCAGAGCTAGACAAGACTCAGACAACGGGGCTATTCTCCACATCCCCCCCACGTCAACCAATCGCATCTGAATACGCTCATTAGTTTTACCTGAGTGTTTTCAGTCACAGTTCACTCACCACACTGGCTCCTACAACTGCTCCACTGCGGTGTACACTGCTAGGCTTCGGCTCCTGTTGCTGCGCACCCACCTCCACCCCAGGTCTCCACCTATTTCAGGTTTGTTGCTCAGTGTCTGTCAAGAGGGGAATCTGCAGATATCTGCCCCCAACCCATGGTCGTTCATTTAGTGTTTATAATATGACCATGGGCAGTAATTCAGATCAGCAGAGCCAAGACACCAAATTTCTATGTAGTATTACCATGTTATAATAAACAGTTAAACATATTGTAAGTTGTCCTAACTGAAGTAGTTAAGGTTCTAACATAGCTTTCTTCAAGAAGCAACATCCTAATATAACTATATAAAGTGTTCTTCTAAAAGTAGGTACACCTTACTAGCAGCACAAATGCCTGTTATTGTGACAAATTTGGCAGATATAGTTGTTAAATAGGAGAACATATCCACATTATTTAGATTTTGGTTCACGTGCTGCTTCCATATGATACTTGCAGGTTCTTTGCCATTAGACATCCTTGCACTTCAAATCAGTCACAGCTCACCTCACTGACTGCATTGATGTTTATTAAACAATTGAGTGTGATTATCATATTTCACATTAGCATATCTATTGGTCACGCTAGTATTGCAATTAGCTGGTATAACTATGAACATACCAACATCTCCCCTTCAGGAAAAGGTTTTGGAAAGGCCGGAGAGGCTCCAGGTTTCCCAGAGAGGGAGGGGAGGGGGCCAGGAAGTAGTCCCTACCCTGGGGTTTACAATCCAACCAGATCCTTCCTAAAAAATGATGTCCTCAGTACCTCTTCTCACCAAAGTCCCCCACCCCCTGACCTCAAAGATCATGTGTCTGCGAGCTCGGGGACAGGAACCACACAGGAAACAATGTAACCAAACACACACACTGACATACACACACCCACACGTGGCGCAAGCCACAGACAAACGCACACCGGCAGACCAGTGGGGCTAGTGAGACGTAAAGACTGTTAACTACATTACCAGCATACCATTACCACATAAAAGATACTAGGGGATACTAGGCAGGCTGGGAAACTGGGAGTGATAAGTGAGAGGGCTAAAGGCCACTGCCAAACAACCATGTCAAAATCACAAGAATTCAACAGTTCAACAGTCTACTCTGATAGCAAACAACAACTCAACGCTACTGAACTTTAGACGCAGTTCTATCTGGGCTACAAACGGTATTATTGATCGGTGTCGTCTATAGACTAAACCTGACAGTGTAGCACCATGTGAGCGTCTCTTTCACATGAATGTGGCGCACTTTGGCTATTGGTGAGTTGCCGAGCCTGGGAATGATTAGCAAGGCCTGGGAGGGCAATTAGCCGCATCTCTGGGCTAAATTTAGCTGGCTTGGCATGGCTGCTCCTAGGTCAGCTCAATGCTGCAGCGCAGCGCTGCTGGTTCAGCTTGGCCTTGGTTGACTGCTCCGACGCTGGATGGGAAAAGACAAACCAAACATCTTAGAATAATTATCTCAGATGGAAGTATAGCACGGTGTGGTCATTTGATTTAGAGGAAAGTTTGAGCTAATTGCCTTTGGTTTTGTCTATCAAAAATATTAGAAATCCGGCCGAGAAACTCTAACTAGTACATAACAGTTCGTACACAACTGCTTTGTAATTGATCATGAGAACAACTAGCTTACTTTAACTTAAAATAGATAGATAGCCTTTATTAATTTACACTCCTGTCTATTAGGTAAGATATGGCTGGGGAATCTTTTAAACCCAGATGCAAAAGAAAGCTTGCATACTCACAGCCCCAAAATAAAAATAAAACACAAATCCATGAAACATGGTTGGGAAAACATGCTTTCTCATGGCGTTATTCTTAGGAATGCGGGGGGAAAAAGTGAATGCTTTCCCAACAAACTTCCTAGTCTCCAACCCCTGACATGAGAGAAAAATGTGAGATTTTATCCTTAAAAAACAGGAGGTTCGCCCACTTGCTCACCTGGGACAGCTTTTGGCCGAGGCAGGCAAGCTCGAAGGTTATAGGAGCCTGGGAATGTTTAACATCAAGAAAGCAATCAGAATGTAGCAAGAGCGCTGGGAATTGGACAGGAAACACAGAAAGTAACCCTTTCCTGTCTAGGAGGAAAGGAGAGAGGACGGATTGCTGCAGTGACGTGAAGGAGACTATGTTGGCACACAGGTAAGCTGTTGGAGAGAGAATAACATTTACATATTGGTCAAGGCCGAACAGAGTGCCTTGACACTTCATACACTGTACCACGTTTGAAGTCCTTCGACAGATCTTTATCGACGATAAAGTTTGTGTCTATCATAGAATATCTACCAAAAAAAGTATTTGGTCTATACACTCTCCTATGAATCAAACAGATAAAATAATAAAATATATGCCTAGTCAATTGTATCATTTAAATGGACAATATATTTCAAGTCCACATAGGCTGGGTCAGAAACTTGGCATGACAAATGGATTCGGATCTGGATGGCCTAAAGAGACAAGTCAAAAAGCCCACAAATAAACCAGCGGGAGGAGCTTCTATTTGGAGGTCAAACTCACACGACGCTGAGATGCTTCAATAAGACAGAGAAGCAAAGTCGATGTAGTGCTAAATTAGGCTACGTAAAAACAAAGCAACTAGAACAAATATTCAAACAAAAACGTTATATTAAGTGTGCGATGTGTGGAGATACTGCATTTTCAAACCCAAACCATCTATTGGGCATTCCATCCACACAGGCCTACAGTCTCACAAGTTAATCTAGGGGTGATCTAGTCATACCCCTGAGACAACACCACAACAGGAAGAGAACCTATCGATCATAAAGAGAGGACATTTCGGTAGGGCGAACCTGTGATAAAACCGCAGACACGCTCAATGGACTTTTCATGAAAGGTTTGTTCATCTATCATTGGCTGCGTGAGGGATGAGATCACGATGTGTTTCGGTTCTGCAGTCAGCCTGGCTACGGGAGAGAGATAGATCAGAGTGTGTCCTCTGAGTGACATTATTTATTGAAATACATTTGCTGGAGTTAAAATATGTAGAGCAAATGCATTATGAACCGTCCCTCAGATGGGAGCCAGGCAGGCCTTTACCTCGGCGTTACATTGGATTTCTCATTCCGACACATGTTCCGTGTGACACGGGCCAGAGAAATAAGCAAAGAAAAGATTTCGGATGGTTCAATCCAGGTCCTAGTCATTTCGTTCCCCCAGAATTTTGGAGGACTTCCCCACGGTAGCTTGATTACGGTATCGAGACCATTTTGATTCCTGCTCTGAGTCAAGATTACCCGTCTTAATCACTTTGTTCATCAGCAGCGATTCTTAGAGAGGTGTGGATTGCTTGACGTCGCTGGATGTTGGAGAACATGAGAATCACCCTCTCATTCCTCATCTGGAGATGCAGCAGCCTGAGCCTGTCGTGACACCCAGTCTCGTCTTCGCTGACATTTCGGAGAAAAGCCCAACCTTCAGTACACTCCAGTTCTCTTCTTCTACCCCCCAGGAGTCCAGACAAAGCAGATTTGCGTTAGGGGGTACATATTTTCTGGATTTATGCTAATAGCTTTCCAATGATTGAGAAGCAACTTCCCTGCGTCCTCCTGAACGAGTGATTAATTTTGTTCCTCTGCATTCCTTGCTTCACCAGCCATTTCCCCCTGGCCGATCAATGGAGCATTTAGCTAATCAAAATGGAAAGCAGTCATAGGGAGGATGTAAAAAAAACAGGTAGCCAATAAAGTCTTGGTATAAAGTATAGGTTGGGTTTTATTAGACATCGCACAACGTAGCCAACTTTCTTGAGATAGAAAAAGACTAGACTAGACCTGACTTTGAGAATAGTGATATGACAATGATTAGCCTATGAGGAAAGAGAGAAACAGAGGGAGAGGGAGAGAGAGAGAGAGAGAGAGAGAGAGAGAGAGAGAGAAAGAGAAGGAGGGGAGAGAGAGAGAATAAGGCAGGCTGGCCTATAGCAGTGCCAGCGGCATGCTACAACTCCAGTCTCCCCCCCAGGAAGGAAAAAAGCGATCACTTAGCAGTGACAAGTACATGCTGAATCTCCCCATCTCTGCTCTAAAGCCTAACAAATAATGTATTAGAGCAGGTAAGCATTAACCTTACTTTACCACCCCGCCAAGGCTGCTCTCATTCCTTCCTGCCTAGGCTACATCAGCCTGATTAAAAAAATTGAGGCTTTCACCTGTGTGTGAGGGTGTGAGACAGGGGGAAACGGAACGGCAGCAAGCTTCTGGAGCACTTCTCCGGCTGTGAAAAGCATTTGTTTGAGCAGTAAACTTGCGAGTCGTAGAAGGTCTACCGTGTCCAACATCATCGAGGGTTTAGGGCAGCTCAAAGGGCTTCTTGAAGTTCCTGCAGTCTTCATTCATCTCTTTCTTTCTCTCTGTCTGTCTGTCTTTGACTGGCAAAACTATAATGGCTGTTCTCAGGTCCAAAGGAGACAAAGATGCTCTCCTGCTGATGTCCACTATGCCCTAGGCTATCCTTTTGTCACACCAGAGACCATTAAGTCATAACCTAGGCTAACGCCGTATAACAGTCAAGGCTTGAACTGCTGTGAGCCTGAACTCTAACTCCATTTAATAAGATCATTATAAGCCTGAAGAGTTCCTATTCACAATGTCTAATTTCAAAATCTAGACTAGGCCGCTAGACACTAGACAGCTTTTAGGCTATAGGATCCGAGGAGAAAATAGAATTGCCAGGCTATACTGCACTAATTGCAGAGTTCAACGCAAATCACAACCTCTTTAGAAGTCTCCCTAAATATCAGTAAAAGACCAATCTGATCAAGTATCACAGCCCCAAAAAGACGCAGCGCCAAATTCTGCATTGGAGGTAGGAAAGGAAGCCTTGCATGGGGCAGATTGGCCTAAATGGGCTGGCTCCTTTGTTTGCTCTGTGACAGACCGACAAAAGCCTCGGGGCCCAGGAAGCAGCTCCTGTTGAGACACTCAGCCAGTCGTTCCCCCAGCACAGATGTTCCATTGCTGCTACCCCGTGACTGGAGAGATGTGGGGCGAGCAGCGCCGGCATGCCCTGACTCCCCATCCCTTTCTGTTACAACAGATGACATCACGCAGCCTTTCCCATGTTGTGCCTGCTTCATTAGGGTCTCTTTCCATATAGTCGAAGTAGACTACAAGGAAACTCAGAGCATACGGAAATAGCTTGCGTGGACGCGATTTCGAATTAATTTGTGGACGACGACCGGCCTTTTGCACTGACAGTTGGCCTGAACGCTACCTAATTTTGTCATTCTTGCACACCTCACACATCCCTTATCCTTCCAATCTCCCTGGATCCATGTCCACACATTAACCCACTTTTCAACATCGCCCAATCCTTCCTGCTAAAATGACCAAGCGATAAAGACCAGCCACTAAAACTGAACTGTAACTCTACATACGTTGACCAACTCCCCAGATCACTCGCAGCCCTCCCAGAATGCAGCAGGCCCACTCTTCCCAGAGTTGTGAGGCCAACAACGGCCGCATCATTCACTTTTATAGCAATAGGCTGGTGTAGGGTTTAATAAGATGTTGAGTATATCGAGGGTACTGACATTACATAACCATAAAACAATCAGGTCCACAAGCCTCTGGATGACAAGTGAACCATGTCAGTCCAGACTCCACAATAATAATCGGTTTATTGTGAATATAATTCCAACACAATATTTATGTTGTTCACCCCAAAGCAAACATCATGTTTTGAAAGACTTCAGTCTGAAGAATGAAAACACCGAAAAGAAAATCTTAGGAGCTACCTCCTACTTTCAGTCACAACTTAAGTTAGATTCACCAATGAAGCTCAAAGCCACATAGGCACACATAATTAGATCCAGGCCAAGATCACCTTTTATAACGTCTAGATCGAGGGGCCACAGGTCCTGGCCACGTTGCTCTGTATAGCAAAGCACTAAAACACGGTTCTTGGGGTTACATCGCGCCCTGCTGACGTTCCACTGACTGTGTTATTTCCCTGGGAGGCCTGTGCCATGGCTGGAAGGGCTCCACTGACCAGGGGCGTCTGTGGTTAAGTGAGCTAGTTCACAGGCCCGCTGAGGCGCTGCGGCGGGCAGACAGGCAGGCCAGCGCCTCCATCCCTGACATGGAGCACCACACCGGGGAGAAGGTCTGAGTAATGGTCGGGTAAACTGATCCCAGGGCTGGGAGAGGGCGGGATGCCTAAATCATAACACCGTGAGAGCAGGGACAGAGAGAGAGACACACACACACGCAGAGGCAGAGAGAAACAACTGGGTGGAAGAGAGGGCTGATGAAAGCATTCGTCTCCAGCGTTCTACCCACACGGGTCCCAGCCACTCCTGGGGAAGGAGGTAACTCACAAAAATGAGAAAGGAGTTGGCATGGATATTAAACTCCTACAATATGGACTTGTTTCAATGCCAAAAGACAATTAAAGGAGATGCCTATGCAACGTTTGGTTATATATCCAAGCATGACCATGTAGCCATAAAGGGGAATTTAGGAATCAGGGCTAGGCTAGTATGCGTAATAAAACATTTGGAAATCACTTTTAAGGTTTAACGAGTTAGGTTAGCCAAAAGATACTCTTTCCTATGCCGACTGGCATTTGAGTTAGCCCAAATCAGCCATAACACAACTTGCCCATGCAGCGTTGGGACGGAGAGTTCTTGGCCTAGCCTATTCTAAGCAGTCACATGTTTGCCTACTAACGGTAGGTCCATAGGTTAAGGAATGCTATAAGAGCTATCTGATTACTTATTTTCCCCCAGAATAATCTTTGCAAAAACTTTAAAAATGACCTTGATATAAATGAAACCATTTGAAATAAGACCACAAATGCTGTTAAAAAAAAAAAAAAAGCATCACACAGAGGTTGTAGTCAACATTTGTCCCAGAAATGCATTTGCCATTTTATATGACGTAGCCAGGCCAACATTTTACCAAGGAAACATTCACAGACTCTTACTGAACCACATATTTCGCTTTCCATCCACAATATGGGCTCCATTTATTATTCAAGCTTAGATGCACTTTCCTTGTAGGCATTTTCTTGTACTCTGTACTCTTAACAAGGTGGCTGTCTGCGGGACTTAAAAGGTTGCTACACAGATAATTTTGTTGCCCTAGATCCTTTGATTAGGTTGCATTGCTTGTTTGGACCGAGATCAAATAACCTAGACTGTGAGAAAGAGGTATATGGCACGCTTTTCTTTCAATAAAATTATGAACCATACAGTAGCCTTGTAGCTATTGTGTTGGAAACGTTCAACTGCATGATTACAGCCATAATCACAACATAAATTGATAGCATGGCTCTATAGCACAGTTATGATTGGCTTGAAATCTTATATAGACAAATGATCTGAGTTTTCCCTGGCCCTTTTCTCCCTCCTCTAACAGCATGGGGGAAAACACTGGGCAGCAAATAACAAATCTCATTTATTTCTTTCTTTCTTTCTTTCTTTCTTTATGTATTTATTTCTGTTCAACAGTGAGACAATATTAGAAGGCATCCCCATAACTTTTACTTGACTAACATTTACAATTAATTGAGCGCCAAGTTCCATGTACAAAGATAACTATCACTAAAGGTTAGGCCAATTTGTTTGATCCATACAAAAGTACAATTAAAACAAATGAATCATTATCTCTACCACAGCAACGTGCTCCTCCCACTGATAATGTACCTGACGCTATCGCCAAGCAATGTAGTTCAGGACTATAACTCTCCATATATAAGTAACAGATGTAATCACTCATTCAATAGCCACACACTTCTGGTACTATCTTGCAGTTCATATGAAAACAGCACAATGAAAACTTGTTCAATGCAGAATTAGGGGAAGAAGGACACACAGGAAACGAGGTTTGTGACGTGATAAAATACATGCATGCGAATCGGCCATCCTGCAGAGCTGGTGTTTTGATTGCGCAAATGCATTGCACTAATGTAACTATCATATCCATATGGAGATAACTGCTTATTCAGTACACTTATATATTAGCTAAACTAGTTACAAGGTAATGGGCAGGCACAAGGAAGGCCAAAAAAGCCTAAAATGTTTGTTAGTTTTGGTTAGCTATCAATCGTAACAGTCATTGCAAGGGAAGCCCATTGACTTTCATTGTGTACCCAAGATCGGTAAAAGCGTTTCAGGGCACATAAATAACGGATTACTATGAGCTGTTCTCACCTGTATCCCCACTTGTCTGGAGGGATAGTCTTTAGTTTTCTAACAGCGTCATATTTGCTAATTTATTGCTGAACGGTCGATCTTCAAAACAGTGTCTCTCCAGCCATTTTGAGCTGTACCTTCTGCTTGCAGTTGTGGGGGGAACGGAAAAATAACATTGAACAAAAACGTATATAACTAGTATTATATACAAAAACAAACAAACTAAATTATAGTTGAACACAAGTCAAATTAAAATATATTACATTTCGCTTCGTACATTTAAGACACTGTTGTTTTGAAAATACATTTTCCGTTCATCCCCCTTTTGGGCAGAATGGTGCGGCTCATGCAATTCTAGTTTATTTGGATAATATGCCACTTGCCGACTGATAAAGAATGTCACATTGTAAGTGAAACAAAGCTTAGCTTGAAGGCTAGGTATTTTTAATTTATGTTGAGATATTTTATTCAGATAATACTTATTTTTGTAAGATTATTTTATTATTGCATGAAATACTTATATGTGAAGTGCATGAATATTTGTCAACATGCATAATAAAAAAAAACTAAAATCTCTACAGCACTGGCTGCAAAAGAAGTTCAAACCATACCATTCCCCATGCATACCTCATCAGGTTTATTCAATTGTGTTAATCAAATTCCCAGATAGCACATGTACTAATGTAATGTAATGTACTCAAGTCCACATTGTTAGAAATGCAAATACAGAAGGCACATGTCTGCTTCACACTACAACAATGTTTTCAGTGTACATACAAACAAGTCAAAATTACAAAGCAAATGTTAGTCATAAGTATGAATATAAACGAGTATAAATGTAAGTATCGGGGTGTTTAAAGCAACAGCTTGTAAGCAATGTCGTCCTTTATTGTACATGCTTTGCACACA
The DNA here is from genome assembly GCA_026901105.3 of Galaxias olidus. Classification (NCBI taxonomy): domain Eukaryota; kingdom Metazoa; phylum Chordata; class Actinopteri; order Galaxiiformes; family Galaxiidae; genus Galaxias; species Galaxias olidus. The sequence continues at coordinate 79,452 of JAPMUY010010328.1, forward strand.
TACAGACCCACAAACATGGTATTTTCTTCACTTTACTGGACGTGTTGTGCATGACTTCTTGGTGCAATCAAGCGTGGTGTTGTTAGTTTTGCATTTTAAGTCACCTGGGGCTAGGCATGTCCTGTTCTGTTAACTGCTGTCACAGGTCATAGTGTATGATCCCTGGCAGGTGGTGTTGCTCTCTGCTGTGGCAGCCAGTCAGTAGAGAGAGCAGCCTTTCATAGCTTTACCCACATGCTGTGCTGAGAAATCCCCCTCTGCCTTACAGTTTGTGTTTGTTTCTATTTTTTTCTCGCTCTCTCTCTTTAACAGCTATCAGTGCCGCCATGTATTATATTTGTGGTATCCTCTTTTACTTACCACATGAAAAGCAGGTAAAATTGCAATTACAAATTACAATTACTACAATGTTGGCAGAATTGTATTTGTTAGGTGTGGTCCTAAAATTTGTCAGGGTTCCCAATGGATTGAAACCTGCTGACTTCAAACAGTATATTATTAGGTTAATGCCAAACAATTTTTATCTGGGTTGGCAAATATAATATATAGATTGTGACCAGATGAATGCTTTTTGTTGTCCAGAGATTTAAAACATTCTAATTCCGCAACACAGAAAAAATCAATAAAAACAAGACCTGGCAAAGTAATTATCTTCTTTTTTTTTTCTTAAATAAAAGATGTAGTCAAATGTCAGCTAATGGGCCTCACCCTCAAACCATGCACTACAGTATCTCAGTATATTCTGAAAAGAAACTGTGGCAAATCTGAATACTTTCCGATCAATACTAGATTCCTTACTCCAGGGTTAAATAGAATTAAGAAATGCTTTAACAGGATGACAGTATCGAGCTACTCACGCACACCCTTTTAAGAAATGGCTGGGAAGGGGCTGCCATGTATGGAGGTATAGAAAGAGTTATACCTATATCGAGATCAGGAGCTTCTATTTCTGGCACAGTAACGAACCATCAGTGCAAAGTAAAGAGTTCAATTTATAATATTATATGTGATTTAGTAGTATATTTGTACAATCTGACCATGATTAGAGAATGGTACTGTCAAATGTTCAGGATTGATTTTCCTTGACAGTTAACTGCTAGAATCTCTTGTATTAAAAAAAACCATCAGTGTTTGGTAGTAATGGATTACAAGTAGTCTATATTGTGGAAATTAAGTACTTCTAATCAGTTTGGGTTTTAATTTTGTGTAATCATAATACAGTTCCATTTTCAAAGAGAGCATAACAGGATTACCAAATTAACACAAAACAGTACTATATTTCAAGACATTTTTCATTAATATTTTATTTGAGATTTTATTTAACTATATCTTCAGCAATGACACACCAAACCGAGGTATTTTTCATTATAAAGTACCTCACATGATTCCACACCATAAATTAGGATTGTGATGCCAAGAACAGTCCAAAAGGCCAAATTATTAAAAAGGAATCCCTAAGTGACCTTATTACACAATATAAGAAAATTTTAAGATTACTTTTCTAATTACTTTATTAGGCATGCAATTTGTGATCAGTTCCTGATTTTATTTTCCAAGCAATCTGGCCAACACTGGGTAACTCAAGTATTAGAGGACTTCTGTGCCCAGGATTAGAAGATTGTGGGTAATATTCATTACAGTAACATTCTTATAACATACAGCACACAGAACAAGGCACAAATTATGGCAACCAACGTCCATTCGATTTTTTGGGGTCAACAAGAAAATTGTTGTCGGTGAAATCATACTGCTTAGTTTTTACAGACCATAGAATATTAGCTTAAAGCAAAACAATAAAACATAATTTTGTATTTGGTTCTTTATAATGTTATCATTTTCAAGAAAGAAAGAAACATTTGTAAATACATCTCATTCAGAAAATAATGGACCACGCTCATTCAGATAGTGGGGTGTTTTGATGTTTGGACATGAAATGCTTTGACATAATATATTCATTTTTGGGAAAAATTTAATTATGTATGTGTCCACTGTCAACTTGAAACACATGCTCCTGTGAGGGATGTTTCAGGCGTACCTTTTACCAATGGCTTGGAATATATTAACCCCTTTTATAGAGTTATGTTGTACACACTTGTATGCAACTTTATGGAAATGCTAAATGAAGAGAGTGCACACCTCACTGGATGTATTCAATAAGCATGAGCATCTCTCTTGCTTGTAACTTTCTAATTTAAAGGTCTGTCTGATTGGTGTTTTTGACTCAGGGTAATTTGTTTTCTGTCATTTGCATGTTTTTGATTATTATTTTTCAACACAGTGTAGACTCAACTTTGCACGTTCTCCTCAGGTTTGTTGCACTCTAAATGTCTTCCTCTTTCTATGATGCCAAAGTATCCAATCCAAAGTTATGAAACATGAAAATGAAACGCATCTAATTTTAGTTTCATGCAGATGGCAGTTTTATGTTTTATGTATTTTTGTCCATACGTTTGTAATCGAGCCATAAACCTGTGGATGACATTTTTTGAATCAGGGCTCACAATGCTGTGCTGTAAAAATAACACATCTAAAACGTTGTTTTTTACTTCACAAATTGCTGTATTTAAAACACAAACAGATTATGTTGTTGTTATGGTTTCACTGTTCCTCTCCACACACACAAACACACACACACACACACACACACACACACACACACACACACACACAAACGCACCTATTACTACCACAAATGTGTACACACATTCTGCAATGTGTGTTATCGGGATGTTACATGTACAAAAAATAATTTGTGGTAAAAATGTTTCTGTCCCATATAATGCCAGAGAGGACATAAGTGATTGATTGAGGCCTTGGATTAGAATTATAGAATGTATGCACTGCTGGATTTGTATTTACTTCCTTGCAACTCTGCTAGGACTACAAGATGAGAATAATGACGTCCACGTTTCTTTCTCAGGCCATACAATGTGTTGTAATGTTATTATTAGAATCCTTTCCTGTTCTAGATTTTCATCTAAGGGCTCCTCTTCCCCTCTTAAACTTTCCAGTGCTGAGTAACCCTTTGAACACCTATGGGACTCTTGTGAAGGTGTGGGTGGTCAGGCTTGGGCCCCGGTGTGCCTGTGTGGACACAGGGCTGTGGAGGTGTGTTAGCCCGCCAGACAGGCTGTGGTACTGGCCGTGATGTGGGACAGGCGCCACAAGGGTGGTTACACATTCTCATGGGAGCATTATTCACTGTGCGGACTCCATGTCCTTCTGGCCAGCGCCCAACATGTATCGTTTGGATGTGCGTGCTTTTGTACTTTTTTACGTTTCACATATGGTGTCACACTTGAGGTGTAAGGGTAAGATTTGCATTTACTCATTAAACCTAGATGCGTTTCACACCCTATATTTGAGAAAACATAATTCTATGATACATCTCTATGGTGATATAATGGCCAATAGTGGACAATTTTGTACATTCAATATGGTGTTGGAGATCAGTAAAGTAAGACCGAGAGCAAGAAAAATAAGAGAAAACCCAGAAACTATTGAAATATGTAGCTACCTGTCTTACCTCAGTGCATTTTTCTTCACAGGTATTGTTTAATCGGAGAGAGATTTCGAAAGCATGCATCAAAGTTGCATCCAAGAAATACACCTTGATATACTGACCATGACATCTTTGCAAAACATCGGACGGACGTTCCAGCAACAGCAAAATATTAGCTGTAAAATGCTACAGGCGGTCCAATGAACACAGCATAAATTTAAGCAGAGGTTTCCAGAGGATGGCTGTTTCGTTTGATTGTCATGGCAGGGTGTTTGTCCGGGGAAATGTTTTCTATGTCTCTGTGGGTTCTAGAGGTTCCCAAGCTCCAAAGCTTTATGTGTATGTGCTTGAGAATTACATGTGCGTGTATCTATCTTTAAGCCACGTAGACCAGCATTTGCATGTCAGACCAGTCAAAAATTTGTAAATATCTTGGACTGAATTAATAGGCAGCCACATGTTCACCTTGAGGTCAACAGACTTCTGTCTTAAGGCAGTCTGCCTCGACACCCAAAAGGTGGTGGTGGAAACGAGTGGGCGAATGCATCTGTTTGTGTGTTTAGCAGGCTGCCAAAAGGTGCCGTTTTGCCCATGTATTTCGCACCTCTGACTGTGCCTTTATCTTATCTTCTGGTTCCATCCCAGAGGAGAGGTGAAAACATTCAGATGGAAAGGGACAAGGGGAGGGAGGGAGAACAAACCAAACAAAACTGTTAGCTCACACTTAGAACACCATGGTGAAATCATAATAAAACAATTTCTGCATGTGTGTATGTTGTGCTTTTCCCTGGTCCACTCTCCCCTTGCTGAGATGTTTAGGGTCTTTCTCACTCTCAGCAGTATATTAGCCGCTTCCTGCTAGAGAAACGGTTAGCGTGTTTCTCATTGCATTGACATCTAGTCCTCCAAACATGGCATTTTGTGTTTTTTGGAGACTTTTTGTGTTCAGCAACAGTTGCACATATGGCAGTTACATCGTTTTATTTAGAGTTTGTATATTTTGAAGCATTCCTTAGATAAAATATATTTATTTAAGAATAACAAAACTATTCCTTTCAAGTCAGGTTTGCCAATCTATTAACTTAATTTGTACCTGAGGATCAAATGTGTCAGTAAATAATGCCCTATCAGATGACAGCCAATCGCTGATACTGTGAGGATCAGTTACATGCGAGTGTGTTTATGTGTGTGCTATGCTATGCATCCTCTTTTAGCCCTTACTGAGTGCTGAGCTGAGTGGTGGATATGGCTGTGTGGGGGTTGTCTGTGGTAGAAAAGGGAGGGCCTCACATTTAGCTTGTGTCTCCTGGGAGAGATTACTCAGTTTCTTTTTTTGGTGACTCCATCACTGCTGTCCCGCTCTGCCCAGGTCAGGCACTTTTTCCCAGTTTCTTTTTTTTCTCTGTCCGTTGCTCGATTCTTGTTTCACTTCTTACTTTACTTCAAGCACAATCTACTACTTTTCCCCCAGACTCGGTTTCTATTTTACTCACTCTTCCTCCTCTTCTTCCCTCCCTCTCATCTCTCTCCCTCCCCCACCCAGCTGATGTTGTTAGTTGACAGCCCAGATGGCGTGGTGTAAGCCTCTTTGCAACCCCACACCAGGCCCCCTCCAAAAGCACGGCAGGTCCCCAGGCAGCCGGGCAGGAGGCAAGAGGTGCTGGAACTCCTGGATGGAGCGGCTGGAGCTCACTGCTGCTAGCATTAATCTGCTAAACGATCCCAGGCCTAAGAGGATCAATACTCATTTTTGAGGGAGCAGCATGATCCCTTAATGTAGTGGAGGATGGTTTCTTATCCCCTGGTTCTCCGTTCCTAAGCCCCCTCCTCCTCATCTTCCTCAGCCTACCTTAGAGTCAGGAAAGAAAACCGGCCTTCCATTTCATTTCCTCCGGGCCTTCTTTATGCAACAATATTCTTCTTTTTTTTTTTTTGCTAGTGTCAGAATTTAAATATAACATTACTGGTACACCTGTTAATGTAGGTGATCTTAGTGTTATTAGCTAAAGTAAAGTTACAAAATGTGTGAATGACTATATCAACGAATAAGCTCCCTGTCTGCTCTTAAAGGGGTTATTCTCAAGAGCACATACATTCAGGGACAACCAGCCAAATCACCATTCCCTATTCTGAAAGTATGAATTTGAGCAGAATACGGGGTTGTTTGCCAGAGAAAATAAATTCTGTTGTTTTGCTTTAAAACACAGGAGGATTGGTCTTCAGACCGTTTCATTATAGGTAGTCATACTTTCTAGGTTATTTTTTGTTTTCCATAGACGTTAAAGAATGATTTCATGCGAACAGTGACATCCAAGGAAAATGGGAAAGATTTGAGTTTCCATTGGATAACAACCATCTCATTTTCCAGGCAGTATGTGTATGTGTACGAGTGTGCCAGCAGCATATGACGGTGCGGTTAGCTGAACGCCTCATCATTGATCTTTGCTGATGCAGAGTCTTTCTGTGTGTTTTTTCATCTGGAGGGGGGGGGGGGTCAGAAAGCGCCAGCTCTCACCTCCCCCGTTCCCTCTCAGCAGGCCTGCCTATTGGTGGCGATGACCACCTGGAGCAGGTTGGGAGTTATTGGGTATGCTAAAGCTATTATTCTTCGTCAGACCACCTAGGTCTTGGCTGTGGACCACTCTCATAGCACTGAATAATTCAGCCTGCGGCCTGCCATCCAATGCAGATTGGTTGTGTCATATCACTGTGAGAAGCGTCTCACTAGATGTCTCTGGTGTTACATCTATTGTAGGAATCGGAGTGGACATTGTGGTCTAATAAAAAAATATGTTTTGTTAGACCTGAACTTAGGGCAACAGTGGCCAGGGTGCCCAATTGCCAATTTGTTTTTAGGTGGAATATCAAATCTGCAGTATTGGAGAGTTGTGAAATACCTGTAATTTAACTAGTAGTTTAGCTACATTTGGCAGTAGCTTTCTGGAAATTCCAGCTTCCAACTACATTCATGTTTGCATAGTACTTCAAGTAGTTAAAAATAAGTAAAGTTATGCCATTGTTTGTGTAGTTAACTACTGAAACTACAAACAAGGCCCATAAAAGAATGGAATGATTTGTATTTTACATTTTACCATTGCTTCTCCACTGTAATTTGAACCCTCTTTGACCCTTTTTCTTTCATTCTGAGCGCTGTGAAGGCTAGTTTTCTGGAGTAGTGAACTACATGTAATTTAACCAGTAGTTTAACTAAATTCCAAGTGGCTTATGTTAACCAAACTAACTACATTTCTCACTAGGGTTGCTGTAGTTCAACTTCTTCCAGTGTGACGTAATTGGTACCTTGCAAAGCTATGCTTTTGAAGTAGCTTCCCCAACACTGCAAATCAGGAAAGGTTTGACCTTTCACCAGTTATTTTGTAGACATCTTACAAGCAGAAAAAAACTGCTCAATACGACTTAAAGGTATGTGTTTATATTACGTACAGTAATAGTTCTAGTAAAAAACTAGTGAGTTTGTAACACAACTGAGCATACAATAAAGTTATTGATGACAACCATCCCAGATGACATTGATGACAACCATCCCAGAAACTGTTACTCCTATATGAACAATAGTTGCCTGTCATGGTCTCCAAAGATCATTCCATTTCGTACATCTTCGTCTTGTTCTGCTTCATATTTCTAAAGGCATTCACCTTGCAGCACGTGAACCCTCACCCCCCCCCCTCTGTTTTTAACTATCTTTTCAAATTGTCTGTCTGCGTGTGCGTGCGTGTGCGTGTGTGTGCGTGTGTGTGTGTGTGTGTGGGGAGTCAGATGCTATTGGTTGCAGTAAGAAGCTGCAGATTGTTGTTTGCACGGTTGTGTCCTCTTTATGGAGGTACTGAATTCTATACTGAGGAGAACAGCCAGTCCTTTCTTTAGTCAGAGGATTGAATCAGCACCAAATGTCTCATGACTCCCTCCCCCTTCTCTTTCTCTCTTTCTTGCGCTCTCTCTCTCATTCACACACATACACCCGCACACAAACACACACAAACACACAAACACACACACACACACACACACACACACACACACACACACACAAACACACACACTATGCTAGCATTCCTTCATCCCACATAAGCTGTTCCACACAAGGAGATCAGTTTAAATGCAAATAAACATTGTTTCACTACCTAACTACTGTATGCAGCTACACACTAGTCCACCTTGGCCAATTAAAATGCTGCTGCTTGATATGGAATTTGTGTCTAACTGGTTCTTACATAAGGACTTTGAGAGTATCTGAACCTAACAGGTGCAGTCTTGTCTATGTAATAAGCCCCACCCACCAGAAATGCTGTAATGCTGTAAACTGTAATATTGATGTGAAAATAATATTTGTAAAAATATTTTAGATAAATATAGTTACATTTGATGCAATTTGAAACTTTTACCTGTAATCAAGCCTGCACAATAATGTCAGTGTTGAATTGTTCAATAGAAAAAATCTGATGGATGCTTATCGCAGTTAAACAATTTTGGATGATCCAAAGGGGTTGGGAGGTGTGGAAGGTAATGTCGTAAAGCATAGTGTCGTAAACCAGGTGCAAGGAAGGGGAGGTGAATCGGAGAAGGGAGGGGGAGAGGGGGCGCGAGAGGAGGTGACTCTCCAGCACCATTTAGACACAGTGAAAGGATCATGGCGGATGGCCCCAGGTGTAAGCGCAGAAAGCAGGCAAACCCGAGGAGGAATAACGGTAAGGAAAAATACTTTCATCGTTTTTCTTGTTATCTGATAAAAAAGACAAGATGCTGTTGTTTCGATATATCCATTCCACTTCAACTTTAGCACACCAAAAGTCTTTATTTTGATTAACCAAAGTGTTGGAAAGTAGCAAGTGAGCGATGCATTATACCCGATGTGGTGTACCGTTATACCTGGCTCGCCCACCGCCTAGCGGTTCATTGCACTGTGGACCGTTATACGCACCTACCCTGTTCATATTACAGCCGCTTTTGTTAGCTGGTTGTTTTGGTGATCATTTATTTTAATTTAAATAGTTTGCTTATTTTGAGTTATCAACTTTATGTATATTTGTTTGGTTTTTTGTACAGGGCGTCCGACCTGTTTCTGTCTTTCATAAAGCCTATAGTACCTGATTTTAATGCGGACTACGATAAACTATCTATGTGTGTGGCATACAATTCTGTTATGTGAAAACCCAATCAAGAGCATCCTTGTTATACCCGTAAGCACACGATATTGCGAAACAACTGTTTGTTACTCGACTTTCTTTCTTTTTTTGCTTTTTTCTAAGCTTAGCGGGGAACTACTGCACTGTTGCTATAGCCTATGCTGGGGAACTGAAACATGCCTTTAATAAAAAAGAATACAAAAAGCTTAGTTCATCAATACCTTCTAGGCTACTATACTGTTATTTCTCAACAGTTTATTTAACTTGGATTTCTCATAATTTTAATCCAGGCTGCTATTCTTATTCTAACATATAACCCAGTGTACGACCATGTTTTGGATACGCTGTTTTTTTAAGCCTAATAGTTATTATCTCGGATGTACAGGTTATTGTTATTATTCATCAATAACACGCAACTTCAGTGCTAGTTTTAGAGGTTTGCAAAAAATATGTAGCCGGAGAATTAAACACTAAATAACACTGTTCACGATCCGCTCTGTTTGCTTTAGCACAGCCTATATAAGGAGAGCAGCTCCGTCGCTCTGATAATTCAGATCGCCTCTATCATCGTGCGTCTGTCTGACAAGGACCGTGATTGGGAGCAAAACTTGCAGCAGTAACTATAAGACTTTCTCATAATGACGAAGACAACTTTTTTTTTTTACTCCGAATTAAGCCATTAGCATCTCCAATTTATACTTTGTTTGCAATGCGTGCTGGTTCACTATGAGGAGTTAATACTTGAAGGGGTAGGCAATATTGGGCGATCTTTTACTTCGGTGATAAGACACATGCCATTTACCCCCTACTCATTACTCTACTTTAGAGCTGGTTTGGTAACTTTTCTGTGGGTCTCATTTGTAGGCATGGGTGGATTAGATCAGATTCTTATTTTAGTACATTTTGTTTCCTGCTTATGCTTTGTCTGTCATCTAGTTCGGTTGCATTTTGCCTTTAGCCTAATGTTGATTCACTCTCTGACGTGCAGTAACTTTAGTCATTATAATGGGTTGAAAATGTTTACATAATGTTAACACAACAGATGTAAAGGTTTATGTGGGGCTAGAGAAGGCACCTCTTGGTATGCAGCAAGAGACGCCTATTGTTGCCGCTGCAAAAATTACAAACAGTTTTTCTGGTTCGAATGTTGTCTAGTCAAAATCTTTTCGGTCGTGTAGGAAGGATACTCTTTTTTGCAATCGCTGGGGTAATTATTTCAGTTGGCTTTGTAAAAGAACGACGCGCGCGTTTGTGTGGGCTTGTGTAATTTTATCCAACAGTTATTGGCCGTCAGTCCGCGTTGTGAGTTTATACGTTGAAGCAGAGAAAGAGGGACACACCTTAGATAACGGTCGCTCTGTCCTGTAGGCTAGGGTTGCCTATTAGCTGCAAGCCGAGCTGAAATGTCTTAGGATAAAGCTTGTTATTAGACCTCACGCATGCCTCAATCTAAATTGAAATCAGTTTCAGATGTGTTTTTTGTTGTTGACGTTGTGTCTCCATCTTATTTTCCATAATAGCGTACACCATACCCCGATAACTTTGTAGTCCAAAACGTTTCTTTCATAACGAATAAATTGTGTTTTTGCTAAACCGTACTTTTGTCTAACTTACTAAAACATAAACAGAACCCACCTAACCATTTCCCTGTTTTTTGAAAGACTGGAGTTTGGCTGTGTTAAATAAAAAGTAAATATCTTGTGCAACCCATAGGTCTACTGTTTGCTAGACCATCTGGAGAGCAAACAGGAGCTTTGGTTGAATCTGGTTTAATTTCTAACCAAGGTAACAAAACAAGTCTACATCTAAATCTACAATCTAATCCATTTAATGTCCATCAATTGAGTCTATCTGGGAGGCCACTGGGTAATGAAAGACGTCTGCGGACCGCTGCATGAACGGCTTAAGTGAGTTGGGTGGCTGGCAGTATCTGACCAGCACAGGTCAGCCTGTTGGCTGTGCTGCCAGGCCCAGTCCAGCTCAGAGGCGTGACATCAAGGTGAGCCGCAGTCACAGCTGTAAACCAGAGACGTGGTAACGGGCTGCGGGACGACAGGTGTTTGCAATTGGCCGGTCGGGGCTGTTGCAGCCTCCTTTGTCACTTCTTCTTCTCAGCCCTTCCCCGGAACGGTAATTTAACACAGCAATTTGGGAATAGAGGAATCCTACTGGTATTAACATTCTAAGCAAAAATAAACATAGCTGGACCAAGATAGCTTTGTAGTTGCCAGAGCCGAGGTTGAAGGAGCCACGTTTCAAAGAAACTTTGAATGTGCGTGCAAGCAAGATTTCTATTTATTTTAGACTATCAAGGTGCTCATTTCTCTCCTGTCCCCCTTTATCTCTCTTTCCTGTCTCTTTCTCTCTCTTTCTCTAAATGTTCCATTTATGTGGTTATGGTTTTTAAAAGCCTTTTGACCTAGCAACAAATGTTTATTTGGCTGGTAAAAGTATAATTAGAATGACGAATCTTCCTCCCCTTAACAATCCGAGATGTTAGCAACACGTGCTAAAGTTGTGTGTGAACATTAAATCAACAATACGGTTTGAGCCAGCAGTTACTCGGTAAAAGCCATTTTTGTTGGCCCATACCAAAGGCTTAAGAGAGAGAGGATGGTCCACTGCATCCCCCTGTGTTGAGGTAGTGTTCTAAAAATCATGTGTTAACATTTAAAAGGTCTACCCCTGGTGAGTGGAGTTTAGCAAAGGAGGAAATCTTCATTTATCTGCCTGCTTTTCACCAACTTCCTCAGCTTCATTTGAAAAGTGCCAAGTAGGAGGAAAATGACCCCCCCAATTCCCCTATCCCCTCCCCTCCACCCCCCTCCTGGACCATTCCTCCTATCCCCCAACCCCCTCCCTCTCAGCCCCTCTCCACGCTCAGCCTGTCCTTTCTTTAGGGTTAGCACACAGTAGCCAGGGGTACTGTTGATTGCCCCCTGACCTAGGCACCCATGCGTGCTTCAAGTATGACTTCACTTTCCCCCCTGTGCCATTGTGAGTCTTCCAGCACGTTCAATTGTGTTTGTGTTTAAGTCCCTTCAATGAAAGGGCCGAGAAAAAAAAAGGGGGCATGGGGGTTGTTCAGCTCTGGCTTCAAGCATCCATTGCTCCACCGCCTCCCACGGCTGCTCCGTGCCTCTGACCAGCACAGCTTCAGGGGGAGGGAAAGCAGCCCGTGAGAACTGGCTGAAATGACAGTGATGCGCCCCTGGAAAAAAAGAGAGAAAAGGTGGTCACTCTCTCATACACACAATCCGGCAGTCAATCTCTCAGATGTTTATTTTATTTTATTTTTTGAATAATGTAACCACTTCTTTGTGTGATTATGTTGTTGAGGTTTAATTGAATGACAGTTTAAAATTTTTTTTTGGGTGGGGGGGGGGGGTGGAAAACTGAAGTGGGTGCGTCGCTCTGAGTTGTTGTGGCATTATATGCGTGTTTAAACGCTCGACTGAGCTTCAGAAGATGTTTCGTCCTGTATGCAAAGGTGTCACAACATTCTGTCACAACCCCAGGCACCTGTTAAAAATATAGTAGACCTCTATGCTTTGACATATATATATATTTATATATAATTTCTTTTTTTTTTATATAATTTCATGTACGAACACACTCACACCTTTTGTTACAGCAGCTTAATGATTAGCAGCTCCCATGGGGACATAGCATTTCCCTCTAAAAAGGTGTTCTCCGGTCCAAAGAAGAAGTTTAAGCCCCGAGTCAGTCACTGGCCCCCTTAACTGCGCTTGGATGTGCCTTATCGGGGTTTGTGTGGATGAATGCTTAAACGAGCCATTGTGTATTTGGGGCTTTGGTGAGAAAGCCTGAGGAGAAAGAGCCTAGTTACCTTTGCAGTTTGCCCGCTCTACCTCATGCACTCTCAGCGGCCAGAAGAAAAGGCCCTTTCAATGGGCTCGGCATGGGGAGGGAGAGTCCTTTTCACACTCCGCTTGTGGGAAACCTCTCCTCCATACTGTGCATGCTATTTTGCATACGGGCCATTCTCTTCGCCCGGGACCCGGAGTGGCAGGAATTTGGGGAACGCTCAGAGAATTCATCGGCTCACTCTCTCCCTCTCTCACTCTCTCACTCTCCCACGCACCCCTTCTGGCCCTTGAGAGAGAGAGCGAAGGTTCGTGGGTTATTTTTTTTGTTGTTTTTGCAACAGAATCATGTTAACGTGTGCATGTCGTTTTTTTTATTTTTTTTCTCGCACGAGGTCCGTAGAGTTTCATGGCAATTTGTTTTAAATTATTGTGTCGGAGGTCCATTGTGTCGTGGTGTGTTTAGTGTCGGGCCGAGGGCCGTGTGTTTCCTCCGGTCAGGCAGCAGTCCCCTGGTCTTGCCCACGAGGAGGTCTGGGTGGCTGCCTTGAGGTGATGGGGGCCCGAGCAGCGCCCCAGGCTGCCTGCTCGACGATGCCCGACACCGCCACAGAGTGTCAACAGCCTGGTCGAAAAGGACAGAAATATCCCCTGGTTGTTCAGTTGGGGGTTGGCGAGACGGCGGGGGAGGGACAAGGGACAAGGGGGAGACGAGGGGGGAAGACGAGGGGGGAAGACGAGGGGGGAGTGTGTAGTGACGTGTCAGCTCAGTGAACCGGACAAAAACATGACGGTTGCTCAGGAGAAAAACATGGCCCCCGGAATAGCATGGCCTCCTCGACCAGTTGATCAGAGCTTGCCCACGAGGAGAGACCAGTTGATCAGAGCTTGCCCACGAGGAGAGACCAGTTGATCAGAGCTTGCCCATGAGGAGAGAACAAAAAAGGAGACATGAAGATGATTGACAGCTCGCGCCGCTGACTGACAGCCCACGCGGCGTGTCCAGTTCTATTTCGACATAAAACACAGATTTAGAATCCGCCCACATAAAACGGACACTGGGAGCTATTTACAGCAGGTGTATTTGTGTTCAGCGAAGGGGAGGGCTTGCTCTGTGGACGGTGTGTCGTAAACCCACCCAGCAGAGAGGCCCTCTCTGTTTGCCCATGTTCTCAGACTCTCTAAAGGGGTGAGTCATCCTCAGACAGGTGTGTGGGGCACCTGTGTAGGAGATGCAGCGGTATGCAGTCAGTGTTTTCACCTAGGAGAGGTTACCTCCCTAAACGGCCTTCCTAGGGGGAGGATTGTTTACATCCCAGCGCTGCCTGTTGATGTGTCCCTTTTTAATCATCGTGTTCGGTGGTGGCTCAGGCCCTGGCTAGTCCCACTGGGGCTTTGTACGACCCTCCCCCTCCCTCTTCTCCCTCCCTCCTGTCCTCCCCTGCTTCCTCAGTGAAGCGGTTAATGAAAAACCCCCCGAATGACAATAGTCAGAAGGCAGGCGCTGGGGGCCCCTCATGCCAGCTTGTGTTTGTGGCACAAACTCATCAGGGGTGAAAATCTCTGCTCCTCCCCTCAAGACCCGCGAAGACAGGGAAGGGTATACCCCCCCCCCCACCCCCCCCCCTCACACCCTAAAAACCTGTCCTGAGTCTGGCGCTGCGGTACCACTGCATCAAGAACTGCCTAGCGTTGGACACACATATTTCTTCCCCCCCCGCCCCCCACCCCTTACTGACGTCTGTAAACCACAGCGTCGACAGTCCACGGGCCGGAGCAGCGAAATGACGGACGGGCCACACGTCGCTCCCTGAGCGCGCGGGCAGCCCACTGGCACGCCGCCAGCCAGCGATGACGAGCGTATTGATTTCCCCCGACCGGACTGGTAACAGGCCCTCCTCAGAGGGGGGCCTATGCGGCGTGGCCATTTCCCCCCACGCGGCCCTCACCGTCGGGGGGGGAAACCGAAAGGAGCACGTCCCCGGGGGGGGGGGCAACAGTGACTTAACTTACAAGCCCTCGCCGTGAGCCCGCCGCTCGGCCAGAAAAGCCTGAGTCACTCTGTTTGTTAGTCAGGCTGGGGCCGGCCGCTCCGCTGAATGTCACAATGGGTAAACATCCACACGGGATTAATGAGGAGAGAATGGTCCGCCTGAACACGGGGAGGGGGACAAAGAGGGAGAGGGGGGGAGGGTGTTTAGAGAGAGGGGGGGGGGGGAGGGGGGAGGGTGTCTGGCTCCGTGTCGTCCCAAACGACCCAGTAAAAAGTCTGAGCACGTGCGGGGCTCTGGAGCTGCCCCGTCCTCTACCGCGCCGATTGTCTGCCCGTCCGGCTGTAACTCACGCGGGGACTGACCAGCGGGACGGGGCCACGTGAGGAGAGGGACCGCGGAACGTCTCTGCCCAATCCCCTTTGTGCCCTTCCCGGGTTGTTTCACTCTGGACTCCTGACACGGAAAACGACCTGCTCCAGCAGTGGTGTGTGAATGAACCGGTGAAGAGGCGTCTTGTGTTTTGAGCTCCGGTGATTCCCGTCATGCTGTAGGTTCAGATGCGGGGGGGGGGGGTCTTCAACTGGGTTGAGGCGAGGTTTCGAGTTGAGTTGAGTCCCTAGTGAATGCTGATAGGGTATTAGAGCAAAGTACATGGAGTCAGGGACATTGAAGTGACAGCCCACCTGTCTGTCCCCTCTGCCTCTGTGCACCGTTAGTCAACAAGACGACCTTTGGGTTCTCCCTGCCTACCTGTGCTCGTGATGAGGTGTTTGCTATCAGAACACATAGTTGGCCCGAAATGTCCCCGGACAGTGAGTGTGAGCGTGTGTGTTTACTCGCCTGTTGAAGAGTGTGTGTGTGTGTTGTGTGTGTGTGTGTACTGGGGTACGGGGGGGAGGAGGAGGACCCTACATCTGTCGTGTTACTCCTGCTGACAACCCCAGCGTCTCTCTCATTAGTCTGCCGTTGTGCCTTCGGTGGGGAGTCGACGGAGCGGCCAGTTGAATTGATCACGTTTGGAGTCCGACCACATTATTAATTAGTGCTTGTTTGTTTTGCCCTGCTGTTCCCGAGTGCACGTATGTGTGCTCCACACGGCGCCAGCCGTCATTGGTGGGAGGGGTGTCATCTGTTGGGGCTGCCCCGCTACACAGAGAACACGCTACCCCCCCCCCCCACCCCCCCCCGCCCCTCCACGCATCTCGCTCTCTTCATCACTCCTTCCCTCCCTCTCTTTCTCTTCCTGTTTCGCGCTCTCTTTCTCTTTCTCTCATTTACTCGCTCTCTCTCTCCCTGGCAGCTGCCTTGGCTCTCCCACTCCAAGCCGAGCAGGTGCTGCAGGCCTGCAGTAACTCAGCCTCAGTCCTCGTAAATTACACCTGACAAAAGTATAAAGGCAGGAGACAGAAGGAGGGAGGGAACGAGAGGGACAGAGAGAGAGAGAGAGAGAGAGACATACAGACAGACAGACAGACAGACAGACAGACAGACAGACAGACAGGCAGGCAGGCAGGCAGGCAGTCAAGCAGGCAGGCAGACAGACAGACTGATAGACAGACAGAGAGGGAGACGGGGAGACAGGGAGACAGAACAATTTAGAGATTCCTCTGGTAGGACAGCAGGGTGTGGCTCACGGTCAAATGTCTGCCGTCTTTATAAGGACATGCTCGGAATAAGACGGAGGGGGAGCGAGCGGGAGAGAAACGAGGAATGCCAGCTTCTTTCCGGGTGAAAGAAAATGGGCAACATGTGTGCCTGTCTGTCAGCCATGTTCTCCCGCTGAAGCCCAACTTTATAATGAACTCTTGAATGGCAAATCAAATTGCCTCCCCTTTTCAAATGAAAAGAGCAACACTTAGCGAACACTTACCTCGCTGTAGTCCTTAGAAAGTGACTCGAAATTTGGAGGGAAGGCCGGAGAGACTGCCTTTGAGTTATATATTCTGTAATTAACTGAGAGCTCAGAACAATGTTAATTGCACTTTGAAAGCAAATGATGAGGTCAGGACAAAAAATTTTATGCACACTTTAATAATCTCCACCAATAATAAATCAGCACTATGAATAAATTAACCCGTAAACCGGGGCTTGATCAAGGGCTATTAACGAACGCGGCTGGAATCAAATGTATCCCTGCTTATTGTCATTTTTACAGCTTGAGTTGGTCCATGTCTTCAGCCAATAACAACTCGGACGGATAATGTGAAGGTTTGTTTGTCATTTTTCTCTGTCTCTCCCCTCGTTTCTCTCTCTACCTGCTTTCTTATCTGTCTATCTCTCTCTCTCTCTCTCTCTCTCTCTCTCTCTCTCTCTCTCTCTCTCTCTCTCTTGTCTCTCTCTCTCTCTCTCTCTCGTCGTTCTCTCTCAGTCCGTCTCTATCTGGCCTGTCCACCGTGAACAAAACCAGGAAGTGTGTGAGCGATTACGGCCCAGGATGCAACCTGAAAGCCCTTTATCTCTGTAAAAACAAGGGGCTTCCTGCCCGGCTCCCCATCCCTCCCAGGCAACGGGGGGCCCCATCCCCCCCAGCCCCCACCCCCCACCCCAGCAGCACCTGTGGCCGCAGCCTGTTTCAAGGCGTCTGGCCGAGCCACGAGGACCACAGGCAGGGCACCGCATGAAGCGCCGCGGGCAAATATCTGTTCCACCTTTCAGAGACCTCACCGAGGCTTTAGAAAGAGTTGCACTCAAAGCCGAGGGTAAAAAAAACACAAAAAAACACAGTTTCTTTCAGGGCGGAATTACACACGGACAAAAAGCGAAGCGGCTTGTGGGAACGGTTAGCGCTGGAACCAAAGGTCACCTGCTTTTTTTGCAGAGCACCTCGCCTTCCAGCTGAGCCGAGGAAACAGGCCGGGCATGGACACAGCAACTCGGTCCACACCAGGCTTTGAACCCTGCGGTTCTTACCGAGCCGTGCGTCCGTGGACGCCCCAGAGCCAGGGAGCGTACAGCACAAACAGCGTAGCTACATCCGAGATTTTTGTGGAGTTATCGGTTTCATGGCACTCCACAGACGAGGTGTTTGTTGGGCTAAACATTTGGATGTCAACACTCTATTAGGGTAGTCTTTTCTGGACTCGACACTGTGCTTTGTCGTCCCCCCCCCCCCCCCCCCAAAAAAAAAGAAACGTTGCGAAAAGAAACAGACAATCCCTCAAGCGTCCCTTTTGAGTAGCCGCCCCTTGGCACCGTCCTTGGCAGCGGGCAGCGCCAGAGACCTGTGGTGAATTTGAATGCCCCGGTCTCTCCATTATGCCATCGCTAGTAACTACCCCACCCCACCCCCTCTATTCACTGCAGTGTCCTGACGGCCCCAGAGGGAGCGGGGCAGAGAGGGCCCATTGAAGGCGAGAGAAAGCCGGGGGCCTCTCCTTGTGCCGGTGCCAGGGGCCGCGGCACGTCCAACACGGGCACAACGTCCACCATTCATTGGCCAGCCACACCATGTACGACCGGAAGGGTTGATGTCCCCCCCCTACCCCCTCCCCCCCACCGCCCCCACTGCACACTGTTGACGTTAGCACACCACGGAGCGAGGGAGGGAGGGAGGGAGAGAGAGAGAGAGAGAGAGCGGTGACTCGGCCCAGACCTACATCCTGTTGTTATGGTCCACCCCCACCCGAGGTTAGGCCAGGGGGGAGGATGCTCCCATGAGATTACCCCGTGTACGTCACATGGTCTCCATGTGTGTGTGTGTGTGTGTGTGTTTTGTTTGTCTCCGCTCGCGTGCCTTTGAATGAGTTAGATGTGGTTTTGCGAAGAGGCATTCCTGACCTCCACCTGAATCGTGGCCCGTGTTTGAACCGTCTCCTGGGCCCACACTTCTACCCCTCCCTCCTCCCTCCTCCCTTCCTCGCGCCCTCCCTTTTCCACCGCCCTCCCTCCTTACCCCTTCTCGCTCCCAGGAGGAGGCGAAGAGATTACACACTTCTTTTTTGGGGGGGGGGGGGGGGGGGGTGGGGGGGCTCGCCCTCTGTACCTGCCAGATGTTTGACCTGTGCTCGTGCTGCCGCTCCATTACTTACAAGAATCCGCCTCACCTAATCCAACCTGTGGTCTCACAAAGTCCTTCCTCATGGCTCTCCTTCTCTAATGTCCCGGATGCCCCAGGCCCGAGGAGAACGCAGTGTATTTACTCGTTTGAAATGGCACACGACGTCTGCCCCACTCAAGGGTATGGTGAGCAAAGGGGCCCCACATTATCTCCCCGGACGGCTCTCTGTTTTCCTGGCCGGCTAATTTAAAGCAGTGCCCTTCTAATCGAATGGCTGTCTGATAAACCTATTGAATCGAGAGGGATGTCTGCAGCCCCTGCCGGCGTGCGGGGGGTGCGGCGTCTAGGAGCAAAGGAATCCGACTGTCTCTCTCTCTCTCTCTCTCTCTCTCTCTCTCGCTCTCTCGCTCTCTCGCTCTCTCTCTCTCTCTCTCTGTCTGTCTTTGTAAGGTCGGGCGCTCTTTATGTCTGCAGACGCTTAATTGTCTGACATAATCAATTCCGTCTAGAGGGGCTGTCTCTTAACGCAGTGCGCCGTAGGACCACTCAGACGTGACCGTGGGACCGCCCTCGGCGTGCGCCGCGCGACACCGATAAATAACAACCCACGGACGGGGAGCCCGGACAAAGAGGTGGAGCGGGTTCTGTTACATGTCAAAAAGTACGA
>JAPMUY010010334.1:0-97150 GCA_026901105.3 Galaxias olidus
CACAAGAATATGATCTGTGTTGTATGATGTTTAAAAAGGGAAAGAGAAACAGGCTTAGGCCTGTAATTGATTGATTATTGAGGTTATTATGAAGGGTGAATGAGTGATTGGGTGGACAACATTTAACAATTTAATATGACTGTTGTCATAAAATGTTTAATGTTAGTTGCGCTTACTTCTGATTATGCTATATGATTAAGTGAACAATTTGCCTGTTGTCGTAATTACATTAATTGGGTTGGGACTGAAAGGTAACAAAATAAAGAATGTCAAAGTGGAACTACAATTGTAGGCTTGTTTTTTGACAGTTTAAAACAGTCATTGTAAAACTCACGTTTTTCAGTTTTCACAACTGTTGCCAAATAAACGCCTATATTTAGCAAAATAATACAACCACTGTCAGAGAATACGTTCTTCCAGATGAATGATTATGGCCATTCACATCCACAAAGCCAGAAGAGACGAGATCCCTCATAACGATGCCTGCTCTTGGCCAAATTCTCCTGAAAGTGTACTATATTATTCTATGATTATTCTATTATTTTTCCAAAAGCATTTGCCCAGTACCTACAATTTCAGTTTTGCATGAGGCAAAACTACTTAAACCACAATCCATATTTTGCAGATAATTGATACCTACAGTTTATCAATTTCTATCTGGGTGCTATTAAATTTAATATGGCAATACAGGTCTGGGTGGCAGAACAATTCCAAGGATGCAGACCACCTGGGGTTGAAGCAGTCACTTAAATTAGATAACTTGCTCTATAATATAATCTGTCCTGGTTACCTGTTCATAGATTCAAGTGAATGGGAAAGTGTGTCAACTTTTGACTGGTACTGTAGGCCACTAGTTATGACAAAAAATAAGCTAATGTTAAACAACCTAACATTTCTTTAAAAGCTACACATCAAATTTGTCAATAAAATAGGTTCCGACCCCAGATGAACCTAATAGTCACTCTTTAGTACCTCATAGTACACACCACTGAAATCTCCATCAAAAACAATTTTTGCAAATTATGTGTGAATAATTCTCATTGCATTATAGTTAATGTGTTTTGTAACAATTTAATCATATTTATCAAGAGCTTAGAGAATATTATTAAACCGGGAAGATATACTATATGATACAAACAATAGATTTTTTAAAGCAACTTCAATATTAAAGAGGTGTAGGATAGGAAGCCTTGTGTAACAATTGTTACTGTAGGCAGTCTGTTTAGAGCTTGACAGTAACCCCTCTGAGAATTGTTCAGATGTGCCGTGTCGGCGCAACACTTGAGCAGCATGACTGAGTATTTCTCCCTCTCCCCCATCCTCTTGTTGTGTTGATTTGCCTAGAGAACATAATGATTATATTTAAAAAATTGTGGGAGAAAATGCACAAGTCAAGAAGCCATCCATTTGCTAATTAGTA
Organism: Galaxias olidus; assembly: GCA_026901105.3. Taxonomy (NCBI): domain Eukaryota; kingdom Metazoa; phylum Chordata; class Actinopteri; order Galaxiiformes; family Galaxiidae; genus Galaxias; species Galaxias olidus. The sequence goes on from JAPMUY010010334.1 coordinate 1,421, forward strand.
ACCCCTTAATTTTTCTAACAAGCAGAACTAATTACAAGAGCTTTAACAGCGTTGATTTCCCACAAGGCAATGCTACTTGTGCCCACCAGAATGAATAAAAAATAGCTCCCTGTGTCTGTATTCCCCCTGCTGCCCACCAATCAGTTGAAACTGCTTGGAGAAGAAGAGAAGAAAATTTGCTGTGTCATTTTTATGAGCAAAATAACTTTTATTTTAGGAGCATTGCATGTGCGAGGACAGTTTCCCAGTAATAGTATTTTAAACGGGCAAGTGTGTGCATTTTCCTAAAGAAGTGTAATTTAATTAAATCCATAAAACAGCATGAATAAGCTCTGTTTGAAAAATATTCCTAAATACTTTAATAACGCAAGTATGTTGACACTATAAAAAAAGCCACTAGCATAACCATAGAATAAGTAGGCCATTGGGTCGGTCATTTGATCAAATAGGATCGACCTTGGCAGGGCACACATATTAAATTTGGACTTGTTACTGTGATATTTGGACAATATTTAGAACACGCAGAGAATAATTCAGCTCCTGCATATTAGCAAGGTTGACACTATTTATTTGAAGGGATTTTCCAGCTATGTAAAACCCACTTAAATCCACTGCCACAGTCCTTTCCCACCTAACAGGTACTCAGCTCTACCAGATTGCTTATGTGTCCTCTGTACACCCATAAGACAAGAATCTCTGTGCCCTTCAGGCAATGCTCTCACATTGTGGTTTCATGTGCTAATTCGCACAGGGCTCTTAAAATAGAGCATTGATTAGGCTTCCAGTTTCTAGCTGGCTTCAACATTTCACCTTGAGTCTTTCCATCACCACAGAAAATCTTGATCATGTTAAAAAAGGGCACAAAACAGCATTCCAAACATTTTTCTTGGCTCACATGGAGCTAAATTACCAGCATATCAAAATCTGACTGATGCTGCAAAAGACTAATGCTGCTCTGCAAAGTTTGCAATTTAAATACCAGGTCATTATGCAATGAATAGCAAATAAACCAAATAAAAAAGTTAAACCAATTTCTATTTACATTTGCGAGTCATAATTATTTTTGCTTTACCCAGACTATTCCAAAGAGGGGTTAAACACCTGTTCCTCGTGATCCTAATAGCTTTTAATATGAATACCTATGCTTACATGTTTTAAATCACTATCCTAGTAAATTTCTATGTATGAATTTCATCTAGAGAATTTGTTTTTCATTAACAACTGGTGATATTTAGAGGTTGAAAATGTTGAACCACAACTGTGTGCCTTCCCAGTAATAGTTTATGGAATGTCTTTATTTGATATGGCAAGAAAAACCCAATTGAGCCAAGATGAAATACAGCCTATCTTTACTTTGGGAATCAATCTAGAACATTTTAACAACTTTGAAAGTGTATTAAAGTGCAGTGACAAAAACTAAAGCGGAGGATCCAAACAAGAAAAAGCTAAGAGTTACCATCACTTAAGCAGCAGACATCTCAACATCTACTGTTCAGAGGTGAGCGCGTGAATCAGTCTCTCATGGTGCAATTTTTCAAAGAAACCACTACTGAAGGACAAAAAGTTTACCTATGGAACACAGGACATCGGTCAGACCAGTAGAAATCTGATAATTGGTGGAAAGAGTCAAAATATAAGATTTACTATTCCAACTGCCCCAGAATCTTGGGGAAGGTGGTGTGATAGAGTGGGATGGTTTGCTGGTGATACTGTTGTTAATGTATTCAGAAGTGAAGCCATAATTAACCAGCATAGCAACCATGAACCATAAAAACAAAAACTCTCATTCACATCATCTTCCCCCTGGTTCACTTCAGAACTTCGAGCCAGGAAACACGCCGGCTGTCGCCTTGAGCGATTGTGTTCAAAGACAGGACTCAATGTCCACTTTTATCTCTTCATCACCCCATGTATCCCTACAGAGATGTACTCACTGCTGCATGTTCATCTTATTTTTCTGCCATCCTCAATCCAAATGCCAATTATCTGACCCGCTTTTCCACTGTGAGAAAACACCATGTCTACTTCCTCGACCCAGCTTGCTAATTCCTTCCTTCAGTGTTTAATTGATAAAATATCCAACATTACACTACCCTGGGCCTCCCTGTTGTGCAGCCACAGTCTCCCCTGGTGTGAGTGACTTTCTAATGCCTACCTCTGATAATAATTTCTCCTCATTTACCCTGGTTGACTCCGTGCATGTCTCAAAATTGACCAAGGCATCTAACCCTACTACCAGTCTTCTAGTCCCTCTTCCCACTGTCCTCTGTATATCTTGCTTACCTACTTTTCTTTCTCACCTAATTAACTTATTTAATCCATCCCTCTCTTTCCATCCATCTTTAGAATTGCTTCTGTCACTCCTATCCTATCAAAAACTACCGCCCTATCTCTAACTTAAACTTTTTAGCAAAAACCCTCGAACGCATCATTGCCTTTCAGCTACAACCATTTCTATCAGCCAGTGATTTGTCTCAGCCCCTTCAGTCTGGTTTTCGCACACTTCACAGCACAGAAACGGCACTAACGAAGGTTACCAATTATCGTCGCTGACGCAGCTGCCCTCAACAGCCTAATCCTATGACAACTTAGTGCAACCTTTGATACGGTGTGTCACAAACTTTTTTTCCAGGTTGCAATTGTTGGGTGTTGAGGGCACTGCACTCTCTCTTCTTCAGTCATACCTCAAACAGAAATCAATTCATCTCACTTGGATACATATCTGATACGTCCCCAGTCACACAGGGTGTTCCCCAGGCCTTGGTCCTGGGGCCCGTACTTTTCCTTATCTATATTCTTTGCCTTGCTCAAATAATTAGAAAATTCAACCTCAACTTCCATTGCTATGCTGTTGACATACAGATCACCACTTGATAACCCTTAACTTGTCTGTATTGAAAGCTGCCCATCTACAATCAACCACTGGATGCAGGACTGTTATAGTAGCTTTCAGCCTGCAAACAGTAGGCTATTAGGGATGTCACGAGAACCGATACATTGGTACCAAGCTAATGCCAAAATTAAAAAAACGTGACGGTACTCAATTTCTACAGTACCGAAGGTACCGGCTGCAATTAAACATTTTGTTATGGTATCGAACAAACACCAGCAAAAAGACGTCGCTTTGGTTTGTTTGTTCGCGGGGCGCTGTGCAGCCCCTTTTTTCTAGCAAAATTCTCCAAGGCTTCAAGAATCCCGAGTAAACGCCTGTAATATTTTGTCGCAATCCTTAAAGTGTTTGGCTCAACCATAATGGTTTTGCCTTCCTTGCTGTAAGCTACCGCAAACTCAAATAAAAAATCAGAAACGAACAAGTAGCCCTGTAGAAAGGCAATCACAGCCTTGGCAAAAAGAAACCAAATGGGAAAAGTGAAACTCAACGAATCAAAATTGAATCAAATGAACGAATCGTTCATGAATGACACATCACTATTAAACAGCGCTAGCGTATCGGTTCTCATTGGTGAATTGTGGGGAGACGTCTGTGGCGGCCACCACTGGGGCGCCAAACCGGGCAATCCAAGTGGCGACGAACGCCCGAGCCACATCTGCTGACGACGTCGACGCCAGTGGGACGGCCTCCGGACACCATGTCATTTGGTCGACCATGGGTGGGTGAACCCTCAAGACGAAGGTAGCGGACCCACTAGGTCCACGTCCACATGCTCAAACTGCCTCTCTGGCACAGCAAAAGGTGCCAACGGGGCCTTAATATGGCGATGCACCTTAGCGCGCTGGCACTCCATGCAAGTATTGACGCTGTCCCGGATGTCCTTCTTGAGCCCATGCCAGACAAACTTAGCCGACACCATCCTCTGGGACGCTCTCCTGCACGGGAGGAAAAGCGCATGGACAGCATCGAAAACCTGCCGTCTCCACCCAGTAGGCACGACCGGCCGCAGCTCTCCAGTGGAAAGTCACACAACAGCGTGGCGCCCGCATCGCCGAATGATATGTCCCTCAGCTGGAGCCCCGTGGTGGCTGTCCTGCAAGCCTGGACGCCCGGATTCAAAGCCTGATCGACCACCATGCGGACAAAGTCGATCCCCAGATGGACAGCGCTGGCGACAGCCTGAGAGATGTCCGTGGTGAACTCGGAAATGAAAGAAAACAGGCGCTGCTGCCGGCCGGACCATGGCTCTGAAGCCTTGGTCATAGCAAAGGTCAATGGCTTGTGGTCCACAAACACCACGAATGGCCGGCCTTCCAGCAAGAAACGAAAGTGCCTGATGGCGAGGTAATCGCCCAGTAGCTCCCGGTCAAACATGCTGTATTTCCACTCGGCCGGGCAAAGCTGGCGGCTGAAGAAGGTGAGAGGCAGCCAGGCACCATTAACCCACTGCTCATGCATGGCGCCGACAGCGTAATCGGAAGCGTCCATGGTGAGCACAATGGGTGCCCCTGGCACAGAGCTGCTTTCGTGGCTGTAAAAGCGCTGTCCATGTCCTCGGACCAGCTCATGACATGCTTGGGGGGCTTGACCTTAATGCCCTCGTGAAGCAGCTGCATGAGCCGTGCGGCCCGGGGAATGAAGAAATGGTAAAAGTTCACCATGCCAAAGAACTCCTGCAGGGCCCTCATAGTGAGGGACCAGGGGAAACCCCTCACAGCCTGCACCTTAGACGGCAACGGCAAGATAAGATAAGAATGTCGTCCAGATAGACGAACAGGAACGGTAGATCCCTCAGCACTGTGACCATCAGCCGCTGGAAAGCCTGCGCAGCGTTTTTCAAACCAAATGGCATGCGCGGGAACTCCCGAAGTCCAAATGGAGTGATAACCGTTGTCTTTTGAAGGTCCTGCGGCTGTACCGCGCACGAGGTCTACCTTCGAAAAAACGGCTTTCCCAGCCAGCCAGGCAGAAAAGTCCTGAATTGGGTACCGGTCCTGGATGGTAGCCTCGTTGAGACGCCTATAATCCCCACATGGGCGCCAACCGCCTCCCGTCTTCAGAATAATGTGGAGGGGCAATGCCCACAGGCTGCTAGACCGGCGAATGATTCCAAGACGTTCCATGTCCCCAAACTCCGCCCGAGCCATGGCGAGTTTTCCCACGTCGAGGGGCCGCACGCGGGCATAGACCGGTGGGCCCATTGTGGGAATGTGGTGCTCCACACCATGCTTGGCAATGGCAGAGAAGGTGGGCTCTGTGAGGCCTGGGAACTCGGCGAGGAGGTGGGAAGAGCCAGCCCCACTAAGCATGCATGGGAGAGAACTGAAAGTTCCAGAATGAATGAGCTGTCGGTTCCTAATGTCCACCAACAAGCTGTTCGCACATAAAAAATCTGCACCCAGGAGGGGAGTGGACACCCTCGCCAAAACAAAATCCCAACTAAAATGCTGTCCTCCGAAACACACAGGGTCTTGCTCCGTTTCCCAAAGGTCCTGATGGCACTGCCATTCGCGGCCTCAAGGGCAGGGCCGTGGCCCACTCCCTGAATGTCAATGGCTGTCGCCGGCAGGACGCTAACCTGAGCCCCCGTGCCACACAGGAAATGCCGGCCTGACTCGGTGTCCATAATAAAAAGCAGCCGGCCCGTAAGGCCGACACTCATGGCCGCTAGCGAGCCTCGGCCCCAGCCTTTCCCGACGCCCTGTAGTTGCAAGTGGGGCGGCACCTCCTAGCCTTAGTGCCATACAGTGCATGGTAAAAGTACATACCTAAGGGCTGTTGTTGCTCGTGCTTGGGTGCTTGGCAGCAGTAGTGGCGGATGCGATGGCCATCAAGTCCGCCGGCTGTGCACTGTCGACGCAGGCTGCGCCCAGGACTGTTGCACAATGCTGCTGCCCGGCAGAAAATAACTTGCACGCCTCCCAAGCCAGAGCACGGAAGTCGTTGATGGGTGTGTTAGCTAAAGCAGACCGCACATGTGTTGGCAGCTGCTGCAAAAACAGCTCGGTAAAAAGGAAACACGGCCTGTGATTACCCAGGAGAGTAAGCATGTGATCCATCCTCTCCGAGGGCTTGCAGTCCCCCAGGCCGGGCAAAGACAATAGCTGACAGGCACGCTCTGATTCCGTAAATCCGAACGTCTCCAAGTATGTTTTAAACGACACATACTTATCCAGCTCATCCAGTCTACATGTGTTTTGTGGACTTGGAGAAGGCCTATGACCGTGTCCCCCGGGGAGTCCTGTGGGAGGTACTGCGGGAGTATGGGGTACCGGGGCCGTTGCTACGAGCCATCCGGTCCTTCTATAACCGGAGTGAGATTCTTCGTATTCTCGGCACATAGTCAGACACATTTTCAGTGGGTGTTGGACTCCACCTCCTTGTCACCAGTTCTGTTTGTGATTTTCATGTATAGAATCTCAAGGTGAAGCCGGGGGGAGGCGTGTGTCCGGTTTGGGGACCTCAGAATTGCTTCTCTGCTCTTTGCAGATGATCTGGTTCTTTGGCTTTTTCAGACCTTCAGCATGCACTGGAGCAGTTTGCTGCCGAGTGTGAAGCGGTCGGGATGAGAGTCAGCACCTCCAAGTCTGAGGCCATGGTTCTCTGGTGGGAAATGGTGGAGTGCTTTCTCCGGGTTGGGAGTGAGGTGCTGCCCCAAGCGAGGGAGTTCAAGTATCTCGGGGTCTTGTTCACGAGTGAGGGTAAAATGGAGTGTGAGATTGACAGGCGGATTGGTGCAGCGTCAGCAGTAATGCGGGTGTTGTGCCGGACCGTCGTGGTGAAGAAGGAGCTGAGCTGAATGACGAAGCTCGCAATGTACCAGTCGGTCTATGTTGCAATCCTCACCTATGATCATGAGTGTTGGGTAGTGACCGAAAAAACGAGGTCAAAAATACAAGCAGCTGAAATGAGTTTCCTCCGTAGGGTGACTGGGCTCAGCCTTAGAGATAGGGTAAGGAGCTCGGTCATCTGGAGGGAGCTCGGAGTAGAGCCGCTGCGCCTTCGCGTCGAAAGGAGCCAGATGAGGCGGTTTGGGCATTTGATTAGGATGCCTCCGAGGTGCCTTCCTTTGGAGGTTTTCCGGCACGCCCTACTGGCAGGAGACCCCGGGAAAGACCCAGAGCATGCTGGAGAGATTATATCTCATCTTGCCTGGGAACGCCTCGGGATAATAATAATAATAACTACTTTAATTATATAGCGCCTTTCAAAACAGGGTTACAAGGTGTTTAACAGTAAAAATAACAGTACAACATTGAATAAAATTAAAAAACTCTCAAATCACACAGTAAAATCAGGTAAAATAAACTAAAAACCAAATTTAAAAGGCAGCGGTTAAGAGAAAGCTTTAAAATAAAAGTGAGTTTTAAGAAGTGATTTAAAAGAGGAAACTGAGGTGGCCTGCCTGAGATCATTAGGGAGGGAGTACCAAAGCTTAGGGGCTCGAACAGCAAAAGCCCGGTCACCCTTGCTGCAGAATTTGGATTTTGGAACTATTTATAAGGGCCCTGCTGGAGGATCCCCCAGGAGGAGATGGAAAACTTGCTGGGAAGAAGGACGTCTGGAAACATCCGGGAGCGAGGGTGGCCAGTTGACAACCCCAATGACATTTCTGCTCCAAACTAAAATTTGTTTGAAATATTGTTTTTTAAGTGCTTATCTTGGAGTATATTAGAGTATAAAGGATATTATAACATCGTATCCTGTGAAATTTAAAAAGGCAAATTGTTGACTATGATAATTAATTCTAGCTAGCTTCAAAAGATGTTGAAGGCATGTCGATAGTATGACAGATATTAAATCTGCAGTAGCCTACTGTATTTATTGGTTTTACCACTTTAATTAATCTGTGATGCCTGCCTGTTTTCCCCACAATAGCCTACTTGATATCAGCCAGTCTGTATTTTTACATTGTTTTGTAATGTTGGATGAGACATTTGGCACTTTTAATTGCACTTTGGTAATGCTAAACAAACAAAGAAGTTAGCATATGATAGCTTCCTGCAAAACTAACAGATGGTGCCTTTAAGACTATCAGTTAGCTACTCACACTTCGGCTAGCTAATGTTAACTTCGCTGTCCAAGTCACCAGAATTGTTTTTAATGGTAAATAAATAACACTTACTGCATACTGAATGTGAATTGTCTTACAATGTTGTCTGGTTGGGGGTTTGTCCCATAAGCCAGTTGATTCTATTGAATTACAATAAATTTGGTTTGATACGCAATGGTAGAGCGAGAACTCATCCTTCACTACCCTGGACACGAACATCTTAGTCCTTAGTTCAAGGTCCACTAGAGGGCTTAACCTCTCCCCACTCATTTTCTATTGGCGAACTAACCCGTAAAAAAATAACATGTGGGCCGATAACATTTGGGCACTGCACAGGTGCACTGCACAACATTATAATGGACTGGTTGGCGCTGCAATGGAAGCGAAATTCTCACAACTGCGACCGTAGTTAAGGCGCCAAAACTTGGGTTAATACCTAGAAATGCATTTCTGTGAGAAAACGCGAATGTAATTGCGTTGCAGCAATCAGATTCAGTGCTGCGGCCAGCCCCCTAAAATGGCCGCTGCAGCACTACTATAGCCTCGTGTCTTAGAGTGATCCAATTAGCTCACATAACTGTAGTTATCAGGTAACTTTCGTAGTAAGACGTCTGGACAATCGTATCACAAGCGTACAGCTCTGAACACAAGTGTAAACGACCACCAAAGATGCATTGTGATCCGATCACTCAAAAATAGTATAAATATATTCTCTAACCACAATAAACTTTTACCACTGTTTGTTCACTGTTCTCTCCCACTATGTCTTGAGGAGCTAGCTAGGAGCTTACCGTCTAACATGGCTCGGCATGGTAGCGCGAGGTGTCATATTAATTGTTGACTGAAATAATGACTGATAATTAATTCTAGCTAGCACATGGATTCAACTTCAAAAGATGATAAAATCATGTCGACAGTCTGTAAGATATTGAATCAGCAGTAGCCAACTGTATTCAGTGTAAATGTTTTTCTAATACTCATTGTTTTACCATTTTAATACATTGAAATAACCTTAATGGAACTGTGATGCTTACCCGTTTGCCCCACAACAGCCTACGTGTTATCAGCCAGTCTCTTAATTTTGACACCGATTTGTAATGTTTAAGACCATCATAGTTAGCTACTCATACTAACGTTCACTTTTCTGTCCAACTAAAGTCACCAGAATTGTTTTGAACGTTAAACAAGTAAAACGTAATTCACAATTAGTACGCATTGTCTACAATGTTGTCCGGTTGTGGGTTTATGCCAAGTGCCGGTTGATTCTGTTGAACTATGATAAACTTTGTTTGATATGCAATGGTAGAGAGCGAGAGTCCATCCTTGGCCTCGGACGCAACCATCTTGGTTTATGTCCGATACCAATTCCGCAACCTTATCTGCTAACACCACCTGTTCCACCAGCAACCCTTTGAAAGAAAAATCTCACTTATTTACAGTGGTTTTACTAGTATAGCCCATCATTTCACTTCACTAGTCACTTCACCCACATCCTTTGCTCTGCCATGATGGTGGTTGAAAATGCTTTTAGACAACGGCGTTGCTTATTAAAAGAGAAATTACATTGGCCTTAGCTAGCCGTTTGCCCAGCAGCGTCACTAGTGGGGTGCAGACCACACCGGGTGACACCAAAATGACCGTATATTAAAAAATGTTTGCAGTGTTCAAGCAGAAATTTACAATTTTTATGAAAACTATCCCTCTAGTTTGTTATAACAACCAAAAATGTATCACACTATGAGTCACCGCACCGGGTGACACCAACCCTTGTGCCGCTGCTGCGTATGCCTGACATTGTTGCAGTTTACACAACGATTGTTAAAAACTGATGTGCCGATCCTAAACCAATGAGGTTTCTTGATCTTAACCTGGGTTGAGTAGCCCTTTCACACCAAAGGCGAGCCAAGTCTGACCCGGGTCCGCAACCAGGGTTAGTGCACACACTACACGATTGATCTGTTTTGGAATTGGGTATCTTGAAGTCGTTGTGGTGTTCACACTACATGACTGATCGGCGACAAGGGGGACACACATTACAAAACGTTTCAGAAGGAGGAATTGCAGACGAGTCTCCAAATTACGTTTAGTCACGAAAACATGTGCGAGAAGTGGGGTCGCAACCCCTCCCCGTTGTTTTCGTCTTAAAGTCTCATTGGCTGTAGGTCGTCACTGCTATCATTGCCGGTCACCAGTGTTAATTTTGACAAGCATGTTCAATTCCGTTTTAGTCTTTGTCGCTTACTGAAATTTGTATTTGCGTTGAAGTCAAATTTTCATCATTTCATTTTGTTTTGGTCAAGATTTAGTCAGGGGTAGTCAGTTTTGGTTTTAGTGAAATGTTCGTCAATGTTTTAGTCCTGACTCCGAAGGGGAATTAACATAAATGGCTCTGGTTTATGTGCACACTTGTACACATGCAACAACTTAAACGCGGTGCCCTACGCAACTATCAAAAGGTTAGTGGCTGATGTTAACCGTAACTGTGATGTTAACCGTAAGTCTGGCTAAACTGAATGATGAAGTTAGCACCGCTCTGAGGTGAGTGTCACTGCTTCCAAAGCCAGAGCAGGCACTATGACACGCAACGTTAAGTTTTCCTAATATTATCAAATTAATCATATAATTTATATTTATCGTTACCTTGGCAGACACTGCAGGGTTTTAGCTAGATTTGGAGCTCTCAAGGATACATTAGATTGTTCAAATTATACTGCAATATCATGGCATTTGCACAAAATTGCGCCGACATGTGCACAGTCTCAAAGCAGGAAAATTAATCATCAAATGAGAAAGACGCATGAAGGCAGGGAGAATGTGTTATTCAATTAAATGAATGGTTAAAAAGGAAAACAGCCAATGCCTTAATGCCTTGATGCAACTTTGATCTAGGTTGTCCGCCAGAACAGAGCCAGCTAATTCGTCTCATCTTAACTCGTCATGGCATTATGAACAGAGATTTTGTATTAATTTGTCGTCAATATATTTTAATTTACGTTGTCGTTACAATTTAGTCATGAAAAAAAAGGTCGTCAACAAATACTTTTAGTCCAAATTTTGGGTGACAAAATGAACACTGCCGGTCACAACAACGTTCACACTACAGGATTTGGACTCTTCGACGCGACCAGATATTAAACCTGCTAGATATCCAGTCGGGAGTTGCGAGGCATCGGCGACACATCTGCGACTGTCTCAGATCGCGTCGGGAGTTGTTCACACTACACGATCATTGATCACGAGTGTGTGCTACTATATGCCTCCGATCTGGGGCTTTTGTCTGCGATTTAAAAAAACTTGTCGGCGAGTGGAAAATCAGGCTAAAATTGTGTAGTGTGAGGTTGGCATTAGTTCCTGCCATTTGGTGCTTGGAACTTAATTTAGACCCTGGTCCCTGCGGCTGGAACACAGTGAGTACCGGGGAAAGTTCTTGCGATCGGAAAGGGCCTAATGTTTCGTCCATTATACAGTACTCTGTAAAAGTTTTTGGCACCTGCGAAAAAATGCTCTAAGCCCAAGAAACGATGCGTCTAAAAAACACTCACTCATTGACAACTCAAGCTTCACTATAGCACCGAACAGGCTTAGACATTCTTTACAATTAGGCCCCAATGGGCTCGCGCTAGCGTTCCGTTGCCAAACTAGCTTTAATATCTGCGTTCTAACTAAAAACACTGCATTCATTATATAAATAAGTACACTGGTCAGCTAACTACCTCGGTATCATAGCTCACTGCTGACACTTAAGAAAACCAGAACTTTCACAGTCTTGTGGAATAATTTCTAAGCAATGCACATGAGATAAGCTTTTTAGAAAGCCAGGCAAAAGAATTAAAGTAAACTACAACATCTTAGTAGTTATAGATGATGCTATACAGATGCCATACGGCATCTTTTTTTTTCTAAGTACACATTGAATAAACATCTTTTATGTACTTAAATAAATCCTGATTTCGTTAAAGCTTTACAGTATAGCTTTTTTGGATCATATCTACCAAAACTAATTTACGTCTCATGTCACAAAAGTACAATAAATCCATCCTGATAATCTCTACCATGCCATCAAATAGAACTCAAATATTGTTATTAAAGGCTTGATGTTATTCAAAGGAATGTCTAATTTCTTTACAAAGCAAATCTGAAGCATATTATTTTATAGTGCAATGGAGGCACTAATAATTGTTCTGGTATTGTTAGTTCGGTTGGTTTGACAACTCAATCACAAATTACTTTAGCCATTCAAATGTGGCTTCCACAGATTCCTCAGATATCCAGGGATTTGTTTGTCAAGCTGGGACACAATTTGTTGAGCTTAACCCCAAATGACATTGGCATTTGACTTTGTTCTTATTAATCCCACACAGGGATACTGTTTTGAAGCATGAGTGACGCAACCATTTAATGATGTATTTATTATTTTAAAGCCAGGCTTGTACCGTATAGTTCCACAAGTTCAAACCAGCAAAAACCATTATTACGTTACTGGGATACACCAGTTATCACATTCCTTAAATTATAGAACTGGAATGAGTTACATTGACATTGTAAAGCTGTAAAGTAAATCTAATGCAACAAGAAATTAGACCTACCCATAATTTAATAATATTACATTGATAAAGGCTGATGCCTAAGCATAAAACGGGATCAATGTGTTTGACTGCAGACATGGTAAGTTTTTACTCAATGTATGCTGTACAGGACAGCACACATGGACTATTGTTAGTATTTTGTATTCAGTAAGCAGCTTTAGATCACAATAGAAGTTGCATGCATGCATGCATCTGTATGCGTTCTTGCATGTGCAGAAGACCATAAAAGGACACGTCTATCTGTTGCCTGGTAACATCACAATGTTATTGTCTATTATTTATGTAGCACATTTTCATGTTTTGTGGATTGATTGGCAAAAACCTGAGTTATGAGAAAAAATAAACATGTACATTTCCTAGAGTCATTAAGAAATGTTTGTGAGGACAATTTAAAATGAGAGCTGTGCAGAGTATACAAATTATGTAGAAGTGAACTGTTGCATTAATGACACAAATATAAAGTTGATCTTATGCTTTGTGTTGCAGCACACTACAATATAAACAACGCATAAGGAATTTTATCCCAAATTCTCTGTAAGTGGACTTAGTATGCTAATAATACGCATTAATTTCGTTGATACCCAAGATATTTAAAATGTGTAATCATTTTAACTAGGGGTATGATAATCAAGAACAGAAACAAGAATGACAGACTCACCTTGGGCTGGACCTCCACTTCCACCACTTGGTTCTTGCTCAAGCAGCCCTTTACAAAGCCCTCTACATTGCTATTAAACTTCATGAAGATCACATAAGCAGCGTACCCTGACAGCAAAGTAACGCTTTCCCAGACAGAGATGATGTTATCCAGGAAAAATATGATAAGCAGGATCAGATCCAGGATGTAAAAGGATACATCACGAAACAACGGCCACCAGGTCAAGTTGAGTATTTCTTTGGAGAATATGGCACACATCCCAATAACAAACAAGATGTTAAACACAGCCGAGCCCACTATGGTCCCGATGCCTACATTACTGTGTGAGATGAACACGCCAATAACAGAAGTAAATAGTTCAGGAGCCGAGCCACCCGCTGCCATGAATGTGGCACCTGCCACATCGTCTGAGATAGCCAGCTTTTCGGTTATGACTGTTAGTGCAGGCACAAAGAACTCATCACACACGATGGCCAAGGCAATGAACATGTACAGCATGCCAAACATGTGGAGCACCACGGCTCCCTGGCGCCTCTGCCTAAGGCTAAACAAGTCTGTAGGGTAGTCCCCCTGGCTTGCACTGCTGTTCCCTGATGAGCGCATGGCCACAGGCATGTCGACCGAAATGTTGGGGTCCATCTGGTATTGGGTGGAAAGAAGAATCCTGTGGAGGCCCGTACCTGATCTTTGGAGGCTCTGCTGTGCAGGTAGCTGCTCATTGAGGCCTTTTGAAGTCCAGGTCAAGGCACTCAGGGACAAGGAGACCATGCTAATGACTACCAGGCTCAGGAAAAAACCTAGAATCCGTGCAGGCCTCAGCTTTGTCCGCAGTCGCTGGTTGTGGTTCCTCTTACGTGTGGCGGCCAACAGAGGCCTTTGCTCCACCATATCCAGACAGGTTTTATCCATATCCATCACAGTGTAGCGGTTTGTGTCCTGACTCTCAATAGCTAGTAGATGGAGGGTGGACAAGTTTTACCAAAAACGGTGCATGGTGTTGTTTTTCAAACAAGGCGAGACAATTGCAAATATTTTCCTGGATCTGGCTTGCCAAATGGTGCCATCATATTAACCTCTTCCAATAAGATGATGACAAAAGAAAGGAAAAGAGAGAAGATTAAATTGATACATTTAAACACATTAATTAAATATAAGAGAGTGCATAATCTATTATCACAAAAGAGATTTCTGGCACAAAAAAATTTACATTAATCTACAGAGAATAAAACAAAATTGATCAACAATTAGGAAGCTAAAACTAGATCAATGTTCAAGCTTTTCAAATATCAAAAGAATGAAAATGAGTAAAACATCTTCCATTTATGAGGAAGAGGACACTAACAATTACAAAAGAAGTTAAGTTTATTTGGCTTGTAGGTGCTCAACCCATTCCAGTTGATTCCAAGTAGACAAAAAGTTAATATAATTGTAAAAACCAAAGAGAGGCAAGTACTGCAACAGATCTGTAGAATATTATAAATACGTGTTAATTTTCAATATTTGAACGATCCTTTGACAATGCCTTGATTTCACATATTTCAGATATTCCTGACAGTCTTCCGATTATTTTAACAAAATATAAACGATATGTGCTGAAGGGACTTAAAATCCCAATTAACTGTAAAATAGCCTGTGTGTTCTGACGCAGTCACACCGTTAAGAAGGGAGGGGGATGCGCATTTCACCCTTCATTCATAATGCTCCGTGAATTTAATAGCGTTAGAATAGGCAATCAGTGAAAGTCCCACAGCTGCTCCGAAACGCACGCACGTCCTTCAATATTGCCCTTTAGACTGCGGTAAAAACCAAAATAACGACCAAATCGGTTGCTAACAGCATATGACTGACAACATTGGGCATTATTCCTATAAGTATGTCGGCAACAAACAAATTTTACCTTTGACGAAATATCAGCCAGTGTTGAATAGAAGGTTGAAATGAGGTATCCTCTCTCTCGTGTGCTCCTGCTCTCTTTTAGCAAATGTCATGTACCCCTGCCGACTGTAGAGGAGGAGCTTCGCCAACTGGTTGCAAGCTGCGATCACCTCAGGGCATCATCTCTTTCATTTGGCTAAAAGCAATCCCCCTAGTCAAAAACACCTTGCTTATCTTGAAAAATAAATATCCCCGAATGCAGCATCGAGTTGACGAAGTGAAGGGGAGAGGTTCTTTATTTCCGTTAGGGACCAAAGAATTAAGTCATTTCTGCCGTTTCAGCCAGTGCAGATCGCAGAAGCTGTAGCGATGATCTTGGACGGAGGAGTTGCCTTGGTTACAGTGCAATATTTCCACCCAAAACTGTATAAAGACAGCCTCAGCCAATTCTTAGCCTATGTAATGTGGAGGACTTTAATATTGGTACATGAGATTTAGCTATACACTTTTGAGAGCTCAATGACATGTTGAAATCGTATTAATTTTGCTGCTTCAAAGTAATTAAAAGCAGTTTTGTCTGGAGCACTATAAAAGGTAATTTTCCAGCAACATTTAAAGTGCTTAGCCAGAATGCTTTGTATTTGTTTTGATGATATACAACTTGATAGAGTTGTTAGAGAGAATAGCTGAATGCAAAGGAACTGACATGACCTGTGTGTGTATGTTTGTGTCCAGGGTAGTAGGGGAGACTTATTGACATAGACCAACCAAACTTGTACAGTAATGTGCAAAAGATTTAGGCGGGTGTGGAAAAAAATGCTTTAAAGTAGGAATGATTAAAAAATATATATAAATGTTAATTGTAGGGTATTTTATTAATTGATAAAAAATTAAAAATAAAGTGAGTGAAAAGAAAATCTATATTAAATCAATATTTGGTGACCACCCTTTTCCTTCAAAATAGAATCCCCTGCCTAAAACATATGCACAGTACTGTATACACAACTGCTCAAAAAAATTGAAGGAACACTTTGAAAACACATCAGATCTCAATGGGGGAAAAAATCATGCTGGATATCCATACTGATATGGACTGGGTAATGTGTTAGGAACGACAGGATGCCACATCATTTGATGGAAATTAAAATTATCAACCTACAGAGGGCTGAATTTAAAGACACCCCGAAAATTAAAGTGAAAAAATGATGCGGCAGGCTAGTCCATTTTGCTGAAATTCCATTGCAGCAACTCAATATGGTACTCAGTACTGTGTATGGCCCCCACATGCTTGTATGCACCAACGTAGGGTCTGACAATGGGTCCAAGGGTTGCATCCCGATACCTAATGGCAGTCAGGGTGCCGTTGTCTAGCTTGTAGAGGTCTGTGCGTCCCTCCATGGATATGCCTCCCCAGAACATCACTGTCCCACCACCGAACTGGTCAGGCTGAACGATGTTACAGGCAGCATAGCGTTCTCCACGGCTTCTCCAGACCCTTTCACGTCTGTCACATGTGCTCAGGGTGAACCTGCTCTCATCTGTGAAAAGCACAGGGTGCCAGTGGCGGACCTGCCAATTCTGGTGTTCTATGGCAAATGCCAATCGAGCTCCACGGTGCCGGGCAGTGAGCACAGGGCCCACTAGAGGACGTCGAGCCCTCAGGCCACCCTCATGAAGTCTGTTTCTGATTGTTTGGTCAGAGACATTCACACCAGTGGCCTGCTGGAGGTCACTTTGTAGTGCTCTGGCAGTGCAAATCCTGTTCCTTCTTGCACAAAGGAGCAGATACCGGTCCTGCTAACGGGTTAAGGACCTTCTACGGCCCTGTCCAGCTCTCCTAGAGTAACTGCCTGTCTCCTGGAATCTACTCCATGCTCTTGAGACTGTGCTGGGAGACACAGCAAACCTTCTGGCAATGGCACGTAATGATGTGCCATCCTGGAGGAGTTGGACTGCCTGTGCAACCTCTGTAGGGTCCTGGTATCACCTCATGCTACCAGTAGTGACACTGACCCTAGCCAAATGCTAAACTAGTGAAAAACAGTCAGAAAAGATGAGGAGGGAAAAAATGTCAGTGGCCTCCACCGGGAAAACCATTCCTGTTTTGGGGGTCGTCTTCTTGTTGCCCCTCTAGTGCACCTGTTGTTAATTTCATTAAAGGTGCAGTATGTAAGTTTCAATTTCTAGCAATATATTACATTTTTTATGTTTTTTTATGTTTATTACATACCTCCTGGAGGATATCATTAAACCAAACGCTCAGAGAAAAGGTGCGCTATATATGAGCGCCCTGGGCCCTGTATTTAGCTTTTAAAAAATCTAGGGACACCCGCCCAACCCTTACCAATCCGGGGAGTTTTTTGCAAGGAGTAAGGGCTACCTGCCTGTCACTCACCTCACGTGCACACTCCTAGGTAAAATACAGGTCCGCGCACAGCGTCACTCTCCAAACAAGCTTGTTGTTACAATTCGCGTCGCAGACAAAAGTAGCAGCGGTGTGAACTAGTTGTAAGGTGGCTGAATGTCCTCGCAAAAAACTTGGGTTGTCAAATCGCCAAGTGCAGTTTTAGAACGTTAGGAAGTATTGCGCCAGATTTGTCAAAAAGGCATTATTCGTTTACATGCATTTGTTGGATATACTCAGCAACGTATAGTAGCTATGGTGCCAATCGCAGCTAAATAAAAACGATTGCTCATACTAACAGGGGAATACAATTATGAAATTGTTTTTGTTAACGTTAGCTAACTATGTTGTTACTATGGAAACGGCCATTTGTGTCTCTGCTCGTTGCTTTGGTGTGAACCACTCAATTTTTGAGCGTTTACGATCAGACGTTCGGGATTCTTTTGTTTCTCACCTCCGAATCAGACATCGCTTTATGCATTGTTGGTGAGAACCGGAAATATGCACAACACAAGTCAGAGCAAGCACGAGCATGTGCGGGATGGGCCTTTGAGAATGATAGGAGGGACCAAAGACTCAGGAGGTTGACTTTTTTGGGTGTTGTGATTCAAATTCTTGCAGTTTTTTCCCCAATTCTCTAGAACTACATACTGCACCTTTAACACCAAAGCAGCTGAAACTGATTAACAACTCTGCTACTTAACTGACCAGATCAATATCGCAGAAGTTTAATTGACTCCATGCAATACTCTGATTAAAAAGTGTTTCTTTAATTTTTTTGAGCAGTGTGTTAAACTTACATCTGTCATCTAATTACCCTTACAATTTAAAGATGATTACACATGACATGTAGTTCACAATATTTATTTGAATGGAAGAATTCAGATGTTGCAACTGACCCCAACCCTGGGGAGTTGCAACATGTAAAAAATATATTACATTCAACTAATTAACTTGTCTCAATGAGCAAAGTATTCTGAAAATATGATTGTTTTATAATAATAGAATAATTTAATTGATTTATTTTGTAAAATGTATCAAATAACAGTAATTGAGTTTTGTTTGTTCATGCGTAGAACATAAGCCTATACTTTGACTCAATGTGCAGATGTTACAGATGCAATTCAATGACTTGTGTATGTTAAAAAATAAAAAAATAAATTGTATTTGGGTGAACTGCGCTTTTGTGTACAACAACCCCACAATTTGTTTATGTTGAAAAATGCTGTTGTGTGGTCTATTTTGATATATCTACTTAGCTTGTTGCAACCGTCCCCAACCTTGCCAGACATGACAGAACTCCATGTACTAGCTAGATACACTGATCTTGAAACATGCTAAACATGTTATTCAGAAGTCAAAACAAAGATTCACACTTAATTAGGTTTCAATTAATTAACTAATTAAGTTTCAATTAATACAAAATGTCAGGAAACTGACAAAATGAACAGTTAATGAAAAAAAATTATTTCATACCTCCAAAACAAGTAAACAAAATAAACTAGAAAATGCATTTCCCTGAGCAAATGCGATGTGATTGCGTTACCACCATCAGCAACCAGGCAGTGCGGGTGGCCAGCGCCCTAAAATATCTGCTGCAGCACTATTACAACCTCGTGTGTTGGTGGACACACATATAACTATATGTCATATGTAGTAATCTTTAAATTTTATGAGTAATTAGAAGACAGATATAAGTTTAATACAAGTTGACGCACCACATAAATGTCTATCGGCCAACCTGGATAATCTGCGGTCAAAAAAGACTGACACTCATAGGCGGCGAATATGTAGCGTAGAAGGCTTCCATGAACTTGTAGTCTAATAATAATAACAAATAATGATGATCTAACAGCGTGGTTGGTTACATTAGTAGTAGAAACGTGAATCATTGGCATGGCTAACGAAACCAAGGTTTATGTTTAAATGTTCTGGATTGTCAATACTTTAACCCAACAATTTCTAACACCCGCACTACTGGTGCGCTCCGGTACTTGATCAAATAGCAACAAACAATAGAAATAAGTTGTCTTCTTCACAACAAATAATTTTACATGGCAGGGACCCACTGCGTAGACATATGTTTTCCTGTAGGTTAATGCAGTAATTTACTTTGTAAATAATATAATAATAACAATAGCAATAATATCATCCTGTGTCCTTGAGTTACTAGAAGGGAACTTATAAATCCCATGTATTATTATTAAAATAAGTGGTTATGTGAATAGGCTACATTAAACACCCGTCTGCTGGAAGCATGACAAGTTGCTAGCTTGACATTTCTGCTTGCTATTGAAAGTGAACTAGGTAGCTACTAGCTACGTACATGTATAATCGACAAATCAGTTGCCGAGATGCAAATCAAATGCCTTCTGTCAATAGTAGGCAAGACAAACACAACAGCTACAGTGTAGTCAACGGCAGCTGTTTTCACGCAGCGGTGAAGAAAACCGCGTTGTGTACCGTTTTGAAACTGTTTAAATCAACACAAATAGAATGGTCCAGCACTCCTTGTCTTCAAATCAATTTGCCTTGGTGCTCCCATTATTTTTGACGGTAAAACTTTGATTCATTTTGACTAACCTATAAATAAACAAATATATATTTAAAATTTGTGTCATATACTTTACTTGAATCGCTACTAATTTAATCAAAAAGTTCCATTGTGGCCTTTCAACTGTGACTAGACCGAGGTCTCGAAAAGATTCAGCAAAAAAAAGTACACGTTTTTCGAAGACAAAAAATGAGTTTTCCGTGCCTTGCTGCCTTCAGCTTTACTTCGTCAGGACAGCAATAAAACAGACGTCAGTCTTTAGCCTACTATAGCTTGCTAGCAAGTTTCTGTTTAGATTTCAGTCGTGTTGATTGAAATCCATAAAGCCAGACATATTTTCATTGTTTTATGTATAGTTATGTCAGTCAGTTCAGCTACAATTACATAGGCCTATAACACATTGAATTTTAACTTTAGCTATGCTTATTGATTGTGAATGTAAGAGATGCTCATTGATAACGTTGTCTGTACCAAGATAAAAGGCAACCTAGTTGTTGCATTCTTGAGCGGGGTAATTTTAAGTAGGCCTATTAAGGCAATTAAGAATATAGTAATGACCCTGCTAATGAAGAACTATGCATGATAAGAGTTTGAGGTATCATATCAATTGCCGTGAGAAAATCAGGACCTTTCCTTTCATCTTTTGTTTTCCTGTATGTCCACCGAAGCATTGGTTTCCTGAAATATTGCTTTGAGTGGCATGTCCAGTATTTGTGACCACGGATGCGCGCATGAAAAATCAGTGCCTCAAGAAAACAAGAAAACCTCTTTATTAGTCAAATGGTTTTTTGTCTTCTTTAGGTTTGCAGAGCAGACTGCAGAAATGAGCAGATCGGCAACTCGTAGACAGCTAAAAATACAAGATCAATACAATACAAGATCATTATAGTCATTATGAAATGAAGGCCTATGATTGTTAATTGCAGCTTTATAGGCTAAATAAGCAGATTATGTACAAATAATATTGTGCAATGATCTTGCAATGGGATGTATATTTTACGGAGATAGTTCTGACTGAAATGTATTTTCGATACGGTGATTATCTGGCACTGATTATGGTGTACAAATGCAATTGCAAGCAGTAGGCTATCTGTCGTTTGGGGCCGTAATTTTTGTTGTTTAGGACCGCATCCTGAAAAAGCTAAGATGATGACACGTTGGCAGTTTTCAGAGTACACGTTTTTAATATTGTAGCCTTAATTTAAGTAAATGACCATACAACTGCAAAGGCAGTGAGTTTTTCAAAGTATTTGTAGCAACATATCCATTGTTTGTCCCACGATAAAGAAGTAAACTAATGTCAAAGTTGCCCATAGGAAGTTTGAGCTTTTTGAAGACAGCGCTTGGCTACAAGGAAGTATCGACTCGGTAAAATTTAAACCTTTTTTCGACACTAAAACTGTCAGTTTTAGAAAAACTTAAAATTTATGAATTTGTTTTTATTAATAAACGTTTAGTAAATAACACAAATTCGGAGCATTCTCTGTTTAATCACTTGATTTAAAAAAAAACTGAAAACATGTTTGTCCTGCCTATCAATAGCTTTGGAGAATCACTGCACTGACTACTAGCTAGCTAGATAACTAGAGCCCACTACACCAACCTGAGCTTGTGAATGAGACACTCGACTGGCACTCTAACATCCTGACTTTTCCTCCTCCACCTCCTCTAGCCTTGCTCTCACCTCGTTGCCTCACTGTTCGTTTTCTTTTTTTAAAAGCATTATATCCATTGTGCTGTTGTCCTTCTGAATTCGTTAGCTAGCTAGATGCCAAAATGACAAGCACTGTAATGTCACTCTCTTTCTCGTGCTCAAACAAAATGTGCGCCTGCCAAGTAATGTGAAGTAGATCTGGGCCTTGAATTCCACACACAGGAAATAGCGTACTTGCATTTTTGATCAACACTATCATATTATTTATGCGAGTTTGGAATGACAGATGAATAGATCATGGGCATTGTTTAATTTTTTTCTTACTTAAAAAAAAAAGATCCAGGGCTATTCAGAAAACAAGCCTAACAACGTCCCTGAATTCATACCCTTGTGAATTCCAAGATGTGCCATCTAGTGACCGCAATAAAATGTTAACTAAATACACATGCAGGAAAAGGCAACTCGGCCAGCAAGTTCATCTTTAAACCTTGAGGCATTTTTGTTCTTTATGAAGTCTCTTTTTCTTATACTCCCAGTCAGACAGTTTTTGTCTTTTAGAAATGTTTTATTACCGATGACTCGCTAACTTGCCACTTCTGTTCTAGTAAACATACAGACGTAGGCCGTTTTGGCGGATAATAAGTAGACGGGAAAAAGTAGACTTAACATGAGAATTTAAAAGGTAAGGGGAATAACTTAACTGTTTAAACCTTTTTTTTAGCTGTAGAGTTGTTTGAAACCTCCCATTAATAATTTTTATCGAGAGAGAGAGATAGAGAGAGAGAGGGAGAGAAAGAAAGAAAGAGAGAGAGAGAGAGAGAAAGAAAGAAACGTAACAAATGGACCTGCAGTCAATCAACGCTTTGCTGGTCACGCCACCAAGAGGCATGCACCACCCACACCAGAAAAAAAACAAATAATAATACAGATACACAGCAATATGATTGGCCATATCAGAATTTCATTCGGTTTGTGTGTGTTAGTGCTGCTGTGCTTGTTTAAATTCAAATCAACTAACCACTCTTCATGCTTGAGCAGGCGGCAGAAAAATTCCAAGGAGGCAGATTGGCCGCCTTTTGGGAGTAATAATAATAATAATAATTAATTTTATTTCGTTTTTAGCGCTTTTCTTGAGACTCAAAGCACTTTACACAAATTGGTCGCCAATTAATTACACAGAACAAACAACGAATAGACCGACAGCTATCAAACACAACACTCAGTCTGAGAGATACCACAGCAGCGAATTTGCGCCAGACTTGCTCACCCAACATATTGCGACGGACTTGCTCACATACATAGGACACACAGACCGTCTCCAGGTGAATTGGCAGTGGCTGGTCAGGGCACTGGTAGGAAAATGGAGCATGTTTTTTGATGCTGCAGCTGCCTAGTTCGCCTGTATGGTAAAGGTGGCCCTGGCTGCAGTTTACAAGCCAAGACAGTAAAGCCTAACAGAACAACTTGCAATTACATAACATCAATGTTAGATGGTGGTATATGCCCGTGAAATCTCTCTCCCAGTCAAAACCATCTCCCCATTCATTTCAATGGGGCCAAAAACCGATAAAAATAATAATGAAAAACATACCATGTGACCCGATCACTTAGCTGTATGTAAGCGCAATGGACTGCAATACCCAAGACATGTGGTCACTGGAATGGAATAGATTGGGTCAAAACTGCGGGCGTAGTTAAGGCGCCAAAAATAGGCCTCATAATAATAATAACTAGAAAATGCATTTTCCTGAGCAAATGCGATGTGATTGCGTTTCCACCATCAGCGACCAGGCAGTGCGGGTGGCCAACCCCATAAAATAACCGCTGCAGCACTACTACATCCTCGTGTGTTGGTGGACAGCGCTGAACTGAACACAAGTGTAAACGCCCACTCGGGGCTAGTTGCAACATCTGACTTCTTCCATTCATATAAATATTGGGAATTATATGTCATATAGTCATCTTTAAATTGTATGGGTAATTAGAAGACAGATACAAGTTAAATATATACATGTTTGGCTGGTCTATGTCACATAGTCTGTGAGTAACAGGGAAATGCAAAAAGTGCTGCAACCGTCCCCAGTCTCCCCTATGTCCTTGTGTTAGCTCAACCTTCACTTTAAGGCTTCTGGACGGCATATCGCACATGGACAGCGCTGCAGACACAAAATCAGCAGCAGTCTATTGTCTTAAGTGTTATTGCTTGTTCAGTACTGAATATTTTACCATTGAAACACATTTTAAATAATCTTAGTGACTGTGCTGCCACCTGTTTAAATAGCCTACATGTATCAGACAGTCTGTTCATTTTGACACTAAGCACAGTATAGCGTGAGAAGTCCTAACCTAATGATCTTTTGCAGTATTATCAGTAAGCTATCAATTATGGAGCCTTGACTAAAGACTAGCTAACGTTTGACTCCATGGAAATAACGTTAACATCCAAATTGTGAAGGTTAGCGTTCTCTAAATAAATATTTTTTTAAAAACTGCGCCGCTGTTGAATGCCTTATGGAAACACTTGATGTGTGTTAACAGCCACTATCCAATTCAAGTCACCACAATTATTTTTTAACGTTAAACAAAAACAACCTACCTCACATTCAGTGTACTTACAATTAGCCCAAGTGCAGGTGAATAACCTTCCTTGATGTAGAGCTATGGAGAGCTCCATCGTACACTAACTCGGCGATGTAAAAAGCTTTATGAAGAACTTATTCTGTCCTAATGTGACGACCTGGAACAGCCCCAAGCCCAGCGACGGCCGAAACGCACGCGTTCCTGATGATGCCGATTTGTTACACCTGTGGGGCACGGGTGTGGCTTGTGATTGGTGTTCTTGGGCTATATATTCGTCACTGTTTGGTTTAGGGTTTGTGCGGTCATTGTTTTGGTTCACGATTAAAGAATACAAATATTATATATTACGTCAGTCTACCGGCTTTTCATTCCGCTATCCATATTACTGCTTTTGGGTCCAACCTGCTCCATAACCACCACCGATCCTGACACCAAACTATATCTCTCCCTTTGTGCTCATCCATTGTGGTTATTTGTTATGTTAGTCTCTAGTCAAACACCTTTGCCTGAAGTTAGGAAGTCTCTATAACCTTTAAGATACTGCAGCTAAATATACCATAAAAATTATTCCCACCGTGGCCATAACAAGACGAATCGCATTGTATAGTGTTGTGGCCAAATTTGGGCATCCTAGCGGATGTTCCGGCCTGGGATGTAGTTCAGGAGTGAGCGGACGGTCAGAGCGAGGGCAAGGTCACCAAAGAGATAGTATGTGGCTTTTAGAGACACTGAAGGCTAGAAGTTTGGGTTAAGTCAAAACATTAAGTCATGTCTTAGTTTCCTGCGTACGTGCCTTTAAAAATTCTGATTACGAACATGTGATCCATCTTGTCCAATGGAATGATTGTTTATCTTATAGACCTATATACAGTTAGGCCCAAAAATATTTGGACAGTGACACAGGTTTTGTTATTTTAGCTGTTTACGAAAACATATTCAGGATACAATTATATAATCAATATGGGCTTAAAGTGCAGTCTCTCAGCTTTAATTTGAGTGTTTTCACATCCACATTGGAGCAAGGGTTTAGGAATTATAGCTCTTTAATACGTAGCCGCCTCTTTTTCAAGGGACCAAAAGTAATTGGACAATTGACTCAGAAGGCTGCAAAAAAAAAATAACAACGCTGCATGGGCTCTTCCCTCATTAACCTGTCATCAATTAAGCAGTTAAAAGGTCTGGAGTTGATTCCAGGTGTGGCGTTTGCATTTGGAAGCTGTTGCTGTGAACACACAACATGCGGTCAAAGGAGCTCTCAATGGAGGTGAAACAGACCATCCTGAGGCTGAAAAAAAAGGAAGAAATCCATCAGAGAGACAGCAGAAATGTTAGGAGTGGCCAAATCAACAGTTTGGTACATTCTGAGAAAAAAGAGTGCACTGGTGAGCTTGGGAACTCAAAAAGGCCTGGACGTCCACGGAAGACAACAGTGGTGGATGATCGCAGAATCCTTTCCATGGTGAAGAAAAACCCCTTCACAACATCCACTCAAGTGAAGAACACTCTCCAGGAAGTAGGTGTATCAGTATCTAAGTCTACCATAAAGAGAAGACTTCATGAGAGTAAATACAAAGGATTCACCACAAGGTGCAAACCATTAATCAGCCTCAAAAATAGAAAGGCCAGAATTGACTTTGCCAAAAAACACCTGAAGAAGCCAACCCAGTTCTGGAACAGCATTCTTTGGACAGATGAGACTAAGATCAACCTGTACCAGAATGATGGGAAGAAGAAAGTTTGGAGGAGAAATTGGAACAGCTCATGATCCAAAGCACACCACATCTTCTGTAAAACATGGTGGAGGCAGTGTGATGGCATGGGCATGCATGGCTTCCAATGGCACTGGGTCACTTGTGTTTATTGATGATGTGACAAAAGACAGAAGCAGCCGGATGAATTCTGAAGTGTATAGGGATATACTTTCTGCTCAGATTCAGCCAAACAGCAAAGTTGATTGGACGGCGCTTCACAGTACAGATGGACAATGACCCAAAACATACTGCAAAAGCAACCCAGGAGTTTTTTAAAGCAAAGAAGTGGAATATTCTGCAATGGCCGAGTCAATCACCAGATCTCAACCCAATCGAGCATGCATTTCACTTGCTCAAGACAAAACTTAAGGCAGAAAGACCCACAAACAAGCAACAACTGAAGACCGCTGCAGTAAAGGCCTGGCAAAGCGTCACAAAGGAGGAAACCCAGCGTTTGGTGATGTCCATGGGTTCCAGACTTCAGGCAGTCATTGCCTGCAAAGGATTCAACAAAATATTGTAAAGTAACATTTTACTTGGGGTTATGTTTATTTGTCCAATTACTTTTGAGCCCCTGAAATGAGGAGTGTTTGTATAAAAATAGCTACAATTCCTACATGTTTAATAATGTTTTTGTTCATATATTTTGTTCAAGTTGTTTCATTTCAAATCCAATGTGGTGGCATGCCCAAATTAAACCAAATATTTTTAAAGTAGAACCTTGTCACTTCAATTCCGTTGTAGTATTTTCTCTGTGTTCATTTCAAATCCAATGTGGTGGCATGCAGAGCCCAAATCATGATACTCCATAAAAGATTGTGTCACTGTCCAAATATTTTGTCTCCAATGCCTATAGAACCTTGTCACTAATCCCACGTTAGACTGGAGCTGTGTTGCTCTGACTCAGACTCTGTAGGCCGAGGATGAGAATGGATAAGCCTAGAAGTAGCTGGGGAACTAACTAATCTCCGGAGGCTGTAGTAGTCCAGTTGTGGTGGGTAATTGCAAAAAATTGTAGCTGGGGAACTAACTAATCTCCAGGGGCAGTAGTAGTCCAGTTGTGGTGGTTAACTTCAACAAATTGTAGCTGGGGAATTAACCAATCTCCGGGGGCTGTGGTAGTCCGTGGCCAAGTGCCAACTAGTGGTATGCGAGAGTATACTGATAGAAGTAATTAATCTCTGTCGTGGTGTTTCACCGCTGAGAAACGTAGTTAGGTAGAGGCTTAACTAAAATAGAGCTTAACTATAAATAGGCTAAAAGGTAAAAAGTAGATGCATGACTACATAATAGAAAAAGTCAACTGGAGGTTGGCGTTTCATTCATGATCTCCGTCTGGTAAATGAGTCTGTCTTTCCAAGGGCACCTGTTGTTCCTAATCCAGTAACCATTTTGTCTCAGGTACCACCGGAGACACAGTGGTTCAGCGCGATTGACCTCACACATTTTTTTTACAGTGTCCCGTAGACCGTGATTCACAATTTTGGTTTACATATACATTTGGGGGCCATAAGTACAAATTCACACGAATGGCTATGGGTTATGTTGGGAGTCCTGCTGTGTATTCTGAAGAACTATCTAGGAATCTAGAAGGCTGGATTCCCTGCGAAGGTAGAGTGTTGATCCTCTGTGTAGATTATCTGTTAATCTGTGGGAAAACAGGAATCTTTGCATGCAGATACTGTGTCTTTGTTAAAATATCTTGCAGAGAATGGACACAAGGCGGCGAAGTCAAATCTCAAGCGGGTAAGAAAGAAAAGCCACATATCTAGGTCATAGGTGACCATGTAAGGCCGCAGTTTGAATAATAATCTACTGTTGGCTATTCATCCAATTCCTAAATCTGGAAACAAAAGCAAAAGATGTGCCTGTTAGGGGTAGCTAAGGACTATGTAGCTAACACAACCAGATCTGTTAAGATGGACTCCGAATGGAGAACAGTACTTGTGTACACCCAAGAATCTTTGCTAACATCTTTTTCCCCGTCTGGGATGACAGAACCATAACAAGCTTATTTTTCTCTTCATGTCTCAGAGAGAGACAGCTTCATGTGTGTAGTTCTTACACAGGAATATGGAGGAAAGCAGATTTCAATGGGTTATTACTCAAAAGGCTTGGATGCTGTGGCTCAAAGTCTCATTCCATGTCTGCGTTCTGTGGTTTGTATGTCCCACATGATGTTACATTTCACACGCAGAACATGCACTGTTTTTGCAAGCCAAGACAGCATTTCTTCACAGATTGCATTCTCACGGTATCAAAATGTCTACTGACGATGGTACATGCTAATCTAGAGTGCTGCATCGCACTGTTGTTTCATCTACTCTTAATGCCGTCTCTTTCATAGAGGGAGAGCCTTATGATTGGGCAAAGGTAGTGGAGTTCTCATGTGAACTGGGACCAGATCTCACTGACATTGCTTATGAGAATGCTGATAATCTGTTCTTTGTTGATGGTTCAGTGCAGCGCTCACAGAAGGGGTGAGTTTATGGCGGTCTCTGCAGTGATCACTCACGAGACCGGAGAGTGGATGCCTAGACATCTTTTGCCAGATGAGGCTGAGTTGTATTCGCTCACTCGAGCGTGTGGACTCTCTTTGGGTAAAACACTTGTTGTTATACCAATTTACGCGATGTCTATGATGGTCATATAACTTTAATTCCTTATGGAGCCTCTACTGGGATTATAGGAGGTCTACAGAGTCTGAGTCAGAGTCTGTACACAGAGAAAATACTACAGTTAGATCAGTCTAACGACATAGTAAGTTCTGATTAGTTGACAAGGTTCTAACAAGTATATAGGTCTATAAGATAAACAATCATTCCATTGGACAAGATGGATCACATGTTCGTAATCATCATATCTAAAGACACGTACGCAGGAAACTAAGACATGACTTAATGTTATGACTTAACCAAAACTTCTAGCCTTCAGTGTCTCCAAAAGCCACATACTATCTCTTTGGTGACCTGGCCCTCGCTCTGACCGTCCCCTCACTCCTGAACCACATCCCAGGCCGGAACATCCGCTAGGATGCCCAAATTTGGCCACAACAATGGCTAGTTAGTTACTATGGCAAACTATAACCTACAAGCATTTATGTCATTATTATTAGGCTATCATGAAATGCATTATCTCTCAAACGTATACATACTATGCTAATTATAATTATATTATACTATGCCTTGAGGGGAGCTGCAATGAAGGACCATGATGAATCTTATACCCTTGTGTATACTGCCGTCTAGTGACCGCAATAAAATGTTGATTAACATACGTGCATACAAGCTAAATAATTAATTTCCTCTGGTAAAAACATAAGTAGCCTATCTCAGTTTTGTTTCCATACCCAGTCATTTCAATCACATAATAACCAAGACAGTCGGTGCAAACGTAACAACATGCAAATACATAACATCAACGCTAGATGGCGGCATATGGCCGTAAAATCTCTCTCCCAGTCAAAACCATCTCCCTATTCATTTCAATGGGGCCAAAAACCGATTAAAAATAATAAAAAATATAAGATGTGACCCAATCACTTAGCTGTATGTAAGCGCAATGGACTGCAATACCCAAGACATGTGGGCACTGAAATGGAATCATTGAGTCAAAACTGCGGGCGTAGTTAAGGCGCCAAAAATACACCTAATAATAATAATAATAATAATAATAATAATAATAATAATATGACTTTACGGTAACAGTATGTGATTGCATAACGCATTCACATAATAATAATAACTAGAAATGCATTTACATGAGAAAATGTGGATGTGGTTGCGTTCCCGCCATGAGCGACCAGGCAGTGCAGCAGCCAGCCCACTAAAGTAGCCCCTGCAGCACTACCACATCCTCGTGTGTTGGGGTGATCCTATTAGCTCACATAACCGTACATGCTGTCCTTGTTGAGCGATACTGGCGTTGTTGGTGTTGTCTTAACTATACAGCTAGTCTAAACAAAACAAATAAGTCTTAATCAAATACCTCCAAGTAGCAGAGTCAGCAGATGTAAGATGCTTTGGTAGGCAGGTTTTAATTGTAGAAAAAATTAATAAATTCAAAAACCCTCATGGAAAAACCTGTAAGAGAGGACGATACCCGGCCCGGAGGAAGCCCGGGGTCCCCTTCTGGAGCCAGGCCCAGGAGGAGGACCCGTCAGCGAGCGCCTGGTGGCCGGGCTTGCCACGGAGCCCGGCCGGGCATAGCCCGAAAAAGCAACGTGGACAACAACAACATCTCTTCTTCTCCGTCCCGTGGGCTCACCACCCGCGGGAAAAACCAAGGGGGTCGGGTGCGCTGCCAGAAAGGTGGCAGTGAAGGCAGAGGTTTTCGACGGCTCGGACCCGGGTGGCAGAGGCTGGCTTTGGGGACGTGGAACGTCACCTCTCTGGGAGGGAAGGAGCCGGAGCTTGTGCGGGAGGTGGAGCGCTACCAGCTGGATCTGGTGGGGCTTACCTCTACGCACAGCCTCGGCTCTGGAACCTCACTTCTGGATAGGGGTTGGACTCTCTTTTTCTCCGGAGCTCCCCAGGGTGAGAGGCGCAAGGCTGGTGTGGGGATACTTACGAGTCCCCGGCTAAGTGCCTCTATGTTGGAGTTTACCCCAGTGGACGAGAGGGTCGCCTCCCTACGCCTTCGGGTCATGGGGGGAAAACTCTGACTGTTGTCTGTGCCTATGCACCAAACAGCAGTTCGGAGTATTCGGCCTTTTTGGAGACCCTGGATGGAGCCTTGTATGGGGCTCCTGAGGGGGACTCTGTAGTCTTGCTGGGGGACTTCAACGCACATGTGGGCAATGATGGAGACACCTGGAGAGGCGTGATTGGGAGGAACGGCCTCCCCGATCTGAACCCGAGTGGTGGCTTGTTATTGGACTTCTGTGCTAGTCATGGAATGGCCATAACGAACACCATGTTCGAACATAAGGATGCTCATAAGTGTACCTGGTACCAGAGCACCCTAGGCAGAAGGTCGATGATCGATTTTGATATCGTATCATCGGACCTGAGGCCATATGTCTTGGACACTCGGGTGAAGAGGGGGGCAGAGCTGTCAACTGATCACCATCTGGTGGTGAGTTGGGTCAGGTGGCGGGGAAGCCTCTGGACAGACCTGGTAAGCCCAAGCGTGTAGTGCGGGTGAACTGGGAACGTCTGGAGGAGTCCCCGGTCCGGGAGGCCTTCAACTCACACCTCCGGCGGGGCTTCTCTGGCATCCCTGTGGAGGCTGGGGGCATTGAACCGGAGTGGGCGATGTTCAAAGCCTCCATTGCTAAAGCTGCGTCTGAGAGTTGTGGTCTCAAAGTCTTAGGTGCCTCAAGGGGCGGTAACCCTCGAACATCCTGGTGGACACCGGTGGTCAGGGGAGCCGTCCGATTGAAGAAGGAGGCCTTCCGGGACATGCTGTCCCGGGCGACTCCGGAAGCAGTTGCAAGGTACCGACAGGCCCGAAGGACTGCAGCCTCGGCCGTGGCAGAAGCAAAGCAGCGGGTGTGGGAGGAGTTCGGAGAAACCATGGAGAAGGACTTTCGGCTGGCGCCAAAGCGGTTCTGGAAGACCATCCGACACCTCAGGAGGGGAAAGCAGGGAACCATTCAAGCTGTATACAGTAAGGATGGGACGTTGTTGACCTCAACTGACAAGGTGATTGGGAGGTGGAAGGAGCACTTTGAGGAACTCCTGAACCCGACAAACCCACCCTACATAGTAGAGACAGGGCTGGAGGATGATGGGGGATCAGCATCAATCTCCCTGGCGGAGGTCACTGAGGTAGTCAAACAACTCCACAGTGGCAAAGCCCCAGGGGTTGATGAGATCCGCCCAGAAATGCTGAAGGCTTTGGGTGTTGAGGGACTGTCATGGATGACACGTCTTATCAACATTGCGTGGAAGTCGGGGACTGTACCTAAGGAGTGGCAGACCGGGGTGGTGGTTCCCCTGTTCAAAAAGGGGGACCGGAGAGTGTGTGCCAACTACAGAGGCATCACATTACTCAGCCTCCCCGGGAAAGTATACTCCAGGGTGCTGGAAAGGAGGGTTCGACCGATAGTCGAACCTCGGATTGAGGAGGAACAATGCGGTTTCCGGCCTGGTCGTGGAACAACGGACCAGCTTTTTACCCTCTCGAGGATCTTTGAGGGGGCCTGGGAGTATGCCAATCCGGTCTACACGTGTTTTGTGGATTTGGAGAAGGCGTATGATCGGGTTCCCCGGGAGATACTGTGGGAGGTGCTGCGAGAGTATGGGGTGAGGGGTCTCTACTCAGAGCCATCCAATCTCTGTACTCCCAAAGCGAGAGCTGTGTCCGGGTCTGCGGCAGTAAGTCGGACTCGTTTCCGGTGAGGGTTGGCCTCCTCCAAGGCTGCGCTTTGTCACCTATCCTGTTTGTGGTATTCATGGACAGGATCTCACGGCGTAGCCGCGGGGAGGGGGCTGCAGGTTGGTGGGCAGAGGATTGCATCACTGCTTTTTGCAGATGATGTGGTCCTGATGGCATCATCAGTCTGCGACCTGCAGCACTCATTGGATCGGTTCGCAGCCGAGTGTGAAGCGGCTGGGATGAGGATCAGCACCTCCAAATCTGAAGCCATGGTTCTCAGCAGGAAACCGATGGATTGTCTACTCCAGGTAGGGAATGAGTCTTTACCCCAAGTGAAGGAGTTCAAGTATCTTGGGGTCTTGTTCTCGAGTGAGGGTAAAATGGAACGAGAGATGGGCCGGAGAATTGGAGCAGCGGGTGCGGTGTTGCAGTCGCTCTATCGCACCGTTGTGACGAAGAGAGAGCTGAGCCAGAAGGCAAAGCTCTCAATCTACCGGTCTATCTTCGTTCCTACTCTCACCTATGGTCATGAAGGGTGGGTCATGACCGAAAGAACGAGATCGCGGATACAAGCGGCGGAAATGAGTTTCCTCCGGAATGTGGCTGGCATCTCCCTTAGGGATAGGGTGAGAAGTTCAGCCATTCGTGAGGGACTCGGAGTAGAGCCGCTGCTTCTTTGCGTAGAAAGGAGCCAGTTGAGGTGGTTCGGGCATCTAGTAAGGATGCCACCTGGCCGCCTCCCTAGGGAGGTGTTCCAGGCACGTCCAGCTGGGCGGAGGCCGCGGGGCAGACCTAGGAGGTGGAGGGATTATATCTCCACACTGGCCTGGGAACGCCTTGGAATCCCCCAGTCAGAGCTGGTTAATGTGGCCCGGGAAAGGGAAGTTTGGGATGCCCTGCTTGAACTGCTACCTCCGCGACCCGACCTCGGACAAAGCGGATGACGATGATGATGATGATGATGAAATTAATAAATAGATACGTATATGTACAGACAAAATAGGATAGATGGATAGTTAAGTTTCTCAAATCTCTGTCAAAAACTCCATGATAACAAAATACCATGACATCAAGTACCAATGGTAGTTCACCCAAATAAATGTTTGAATTGCTTTCAGCTGCAACTGTAACATCTGCACATTGACTGAAGGGCTTCTGTACTATTAACAAACAAAACTCAATAAACGTTATTTAATAAATATTACTAAATAAATCAATATTACTATACAATTATTGCAAAACATTACACATTTTCAGAATACTATGCTCACTGAGATAAAAAGCTAAAGTTAATTGGTGAAATGTATTGTATTTTTTTTAAATGTTGCAATATTGTGAACTATATGTCATTTGTAGTCATCTTTAAATTGTATGGGCAATTAGATGACAGATATGAGTTCAATATATACAAGTTTGGCTGGTCTATGTCAATTAGTCTCTGAGCAACAGAGAAATTCAAAAAGTGTTGCAACCGTTCCCAGTCTCCCCTACGCCCTTGTAAGCGCAACTTTCGTTTTAAGGCTTCTGGCAATCTTTTAGGTAGACAGCGCTGCAGACGTTAAATCAGCAGTAGTCCAGTGTCTTCGGTGTAAATGTTTGTTTAATACTGATTGTTTCACCCTTTAAATACATTTTAAATAATCTTAATGCAACTGTTATCAGCCAGTCTCTGCATTTTGACATTGAAACGATCAATCCAACCAAAAACAATTATAGCAATCGATCATAGTAGCAAATGCCAAATGTAACCACGCAGCGCGAGGTGTCTTTAATAATAAGGTTGACGTAAATATTGACTATGATAATGAACTCTAGCTAGCACATTAAACTTAAAAAGATGATAAAAGCATGCCGATAGTCAGACGTTCAATCAACAGTAGCCTACTGTCTTTAGTGTAAAACCAAGGCTTGTTTAAACTGTGCTGCGTGCCTGTTTGCCCACAATACTAGCCTACGTGTTCCGCCAGTGTCTTAATTTTGACATTGGTTTTTGAATGTTGCATTTGGTGTTTAAATCATGCTATGTTACGGCTCTACATTAAACGAATAAAGAAGTTCGTTTGGTAGCAAGCTACATAAGCTAAATGGTGACTTTGAAACTGTCATACTACTAGTTACTAGGTTAGCAACCCAATTGAAGTCATCAGAATTATTTCTGAATGTTAAACAAATACAACGTAACTCACATTCACTACGCAGTGTCATGTTGAGGGGTTTATGCCAAATACCGATGGAATCTGGAGTTGTGATGAACTTGCTTGATGTCGTACACTAACTCAGGCGATGTAAAAAGCTTTCTTAATAACTTATTCTGCTTAACTCTCTCGCTCTTCGTCATTCACACCGTAGCTGTATAACAAGACTAATCACATTGTAGATGAGGACTAATCATACCCTTGTGTATACTGCCATCTAGAGGTAAATGTTGGTTAACATATATATGTATACATTTTATGCGGTTACTAGATGGCAGCATACATAAAGGGTATCATCTTGGTCCTTCATTACAGCTCACTTTCTTCAAGGCTTTTTCTCTCCCCATTCATTGTCTATGGTCAAATTCAGCGTGTAAAAGAGGCAATTAAAAAAAAACTAGTGGACAGATTAATTCGCTGTGTACAAGCGCAGTCCGTGGCATTCCAACGGACATTTTGGCTTTGCAATGGAAGCGAAATGCCCAAAACTGCGACCATAGTTACATGCCGAAAAATGGGGCTAATAATAATAATAATAATAATATTAAAACTTAACAATAACAGTTTATGATTGCGTCTTACTTAACAATAACAGTATATGATTGCGTCTTAGACGCAATCACATAATAATAATAATATGACCAGGAACAGTATGTGATTGCATGACGCAATCACATAATAAATGCAGCAGCAGATGATGAATGTGTTTTAGGTCTTGCTGTTGGGGGGAAGGTCTAACTGAGCATATGCAGCATACATGTCATCACTTGCATGTTTCTAATTGGAGGAATAAGAATTGTTGCAACCGCCCCATCTACCTTACATAATAATAATAATAATAATAATAATAATAATAATAAAAAAACTGGAATTAGAACCTCAAGCTAAAACCACCAAGTTTAGTGATTTGGGATGACTTCTACTACATCCAACGTCTATGTGTCCACACTTTACAGTGTTAAGTACATCAAATCACCCATGTACATATGGTTTGTGTTGTTTTAACATTTTGTGGATGTGTAATAGCACATTAAGTTTTGGCCCTGAGCTTGTGGCGGTATTGAATAAGTTAATTTGACACTGGCAATTTTGTTGTGTTCTAAAAAATTCATATTTGAAAGCTTATCCATCCATCCATTTTCCGCCGCTTATCCGGGGCCGGGTCGCGGTGGCAGCAGGCTCA
Organism: Galaxias olidus; assembly: GCA_026901105.3. Taxonomy (NCBI): domain Eukaryota; kingdom Metazoa; phylum Chordata; class Actinopteri; order Galaxiiformes; family Galaxiidae; genus Galaxias; species Galaxias olidus. The sequence goes on from JAPMUY010010334.1 coordinate 37,128, forward strand.
GCAGGGAATTCCAGCCGTCCCTATCCCCAGCAACATTTTCCAGATCCTCCTGGAGGATCCCGAGGCGTTCCCAGGCCAGACGAGATATATAATCCCGCCAGCATGTTTGGGTCTACCCCGGGGTCTCCTACCAGTAGGGCGTGCCCGGAAAACCTCCAACGGGAGGCGCCCAGGAGGCATCCTGATCAAATGCCCGTACCACCTCATCTGGCTCCTTTTGAAAGCTTAGCATTAGTTCCAATATGCCATGTTGTACAGCAATTCATTTGCCATCTCTGCACAGCATGACAAAGAATCTATAATACACTAACGCACTTGGTCTTGATGATAATCATGATTCACTGACCTCATTGATTGTCCTCTCTTCCGCCTTCTAATAATCTAACACAAAACAGCGAAGCAGACAGTCAAAATGAGTTCAGTTCAGAGAATGAGGTTGGCATCGATAATTCAATAGGCTTTTGCAAACCCAGTTGATGTCAGGTCCATAGACCATCATGCCATTTTGATGTCAGGCTGTCCCGCTACTTCAAAACTGCACTCCTGATGGGTCTGTAAACTTGTGGTCACTGACTTGTCCTTTGCTCTACCAACTCTGTTCCCTATGCTCATAGATTTTACCATTCTTTCCAAATTCAGCAAGCCCAAATTACATTATGTAGATCAAGTTTTCAAAGACAAAGTAAAAACAAGACTAACAGTGTACCTCTGTGGTAGGCCTAATTATTTGTGTGCAGTTTGATGTATTAAATATTTTTTTCTTTAAGTAGGTACAGTTGAGGCCAAAAGTTTACATACACCTAGACTAAAGATATTTTTTACAACTCCACACATTTCATGTTACCATACATTTATTTTGGCAAGTCAATTAGGGCATCTACTTTGTTCACATCAGAGGTCATTTTAAAATAATCAATTAGAGACAGATTTATTTCACTATATCAGAATTCAATAGTTCAATACAGGGTCAAAGGTTTACATACACTTTGTTACTATTTGGTGGCATTGCCTTTTAATTGCTTAACTTGAGTCTAAACACTTGGGGTAGCCTTCCACAAGCTTCTCACAATACTTTGCCGGAATTTTTGCACATTCCTCCTGACAGAACTGGTGTAACTCAGGCAGGTTTGTGGGCCTCCTTGCTCTGACATGTTTTTTCAGTTCAGTCCACACATTTTCTATAGGATTCAGGTCAGGGCTTTGTGCTGGCCACTCCAATACTTTCACTTTGTTGTCTCCATGCCTTTTTGTTACAACTTTGGAGGTATGCTTAGGATCATTGTCCTGCTAGAAGACCCAGTTGCGATCAAGTTTTAACTTTCTTACTGATGTCTTGAGGTGTTGCTTCAATATTTTTAGATAATCCGCCTTCTTCGTGATGACATTTATTTTCTGAAGTGCACCAGTCCCTTTTCCAGAAAAACACTCCCACAACCTGATGCTGCCATGCCCATGTTTTACAGTTGAGATGGTGTTCTTCGGATTAAAAGCCTCACCCTTTTTCCTTCACACATAGCACTGATCATTATGACCAAATAGTAAAATTTTCGTGTCATCTGACCAGAGAACAAACCTCCAAAAGGCTAGGTCTTCATCCTGGTTATCACCTGCAAACTTCATTCTGGCTTTTTAATGCTTGGAGTAGGGACTTCTTCCTTGCGCCATTCCCTTTCAGGCCATGGCGATGTAGGACTCTCTTAATGGTGGATGTAGATACGTCAGTACCAGATGCCTCCAACTCCTTCACCAGTTCCTTTGTTGTTGTCTTAGGGTTCAGTTGAACCTTTCTGACCAAAGTTCGTTCAGCCCTGGGAGTTAATTTGTGCCTCCTTCCTGAACGATGCAGTGTCTGTGTGGTCCCAAGATTTTTATATTTGCATACAACTGTTTGTACAGATGCTTGTGGTACCTTCAGTTGTTTGGAAATTGTTCCTAAAGAAGAACTGGACTTGTGGAGGTCCACAATTGCTTTTCTGAGGTCATGGCTGAATTTCTTGGATTTTCCTATGGTGTCAAGGGCAAAAAGGCACGCCCTTAAATACAGCCACAATTGCAAATTAACCCGCAATTAACTCCTAATTATGACAATTGGCCAATCAGAAGCTTCTAAAAGCCATTACATCAATTTATGGAATCTTCCAGATAGTTCATAGAGACAGTCAACTTGGTGTATGTAAACTTTTGACCCAGTATGTAAACTTTTGAATTCTGACATAGTGAAATAAATCTGTCTCTAATTGATTATTTTAAAATGACCTCTGATGTGAACAAAGTAGATGCCCTAATTGACTTGCCAAAAGAAATGTATGGTAACATGAAATGTGTGTTGTGAAAAACTAAGTTTTAATATCTTTAGCCTAGGTTTATGTAAAATTTTGGCCTCAACTGTACTTGAGCTGCACTTGCAAAGTATGTACTGTATGCATTTTTGGCATACTGCCTTTAACATTGTATGCATTGGGACATACTACATATTTTTCTGGCTTAGTATGAGCAGACCCCTCCACAGAAATGGCTGGGTCCCTGAAAAGGTCTCTCTCTCTCTCTCTCTCTTATAATGTCTTTAAAGTCCATCTGTTTAGCCAGTGCACTCAATGGCAGGTATTGTCAGGTTATTGAGCCTCTCCTGGCTCACTGTGAAGCACAAGTAATTCTTTATTATTTTCAGTTTACTGAAGGATCTCTGGCCTTCACTTCACGCTAGCTACCTCTTGGCTTGTAACGTTAGCTGTAAGGTTAAACTGGCGATCGTTCACCTCTTCAGCCCGGCTGCGAACAACTTTTTGAACTGACTGAAAAAAGTTTTTCATTACATTATTATTTGGGTTTTAAGCCCTTTCCAGCTCCATCTATTTCTTCTCCTTTCTTCTATGGCATTTATGTACAGGCCCAGGCATAGTAAAGAAATTCACTCCAAAGTTAGCTAACAGTTTAGAGAGAAGTAAACTTCTCAGGTCATGCGAGTCACTTATTTTTTGCAACAGTTGCGTAGCAAAATAATGTTTTCATGAGTTATTATTATTATTTTATTTATTTATACAAGGGTAACTGACTGAGACCATGTCTCTTTTCCAGCAGTGCCCTGTTAAAAGGCAGAATATATAAATTACAACAAACACTATATTAAAATAAGCAAATTTTTTTTTTTTTATATTTACATTACAGTACAATGTTTAAGTTTCAACCAAAACAAGCACACTCTTCAACTCCGAAAACCTCCAATAAAGGTTAAAATTGTTCAACAGAAACAAACTATTCTAATTTCAATTCCTGTTGAATCTTGGTCCAATTATACAAGGCAAAAAATTGAAAGCTGATTTACCAAGTTCTGTTTTCACTTTGGGGCTTTCAATGATGATATACAGTGCATTCGGAAAGTATTCACAGTGCTTCACTTTTTCCACATTTTGTTATGTTACGGCCTTATTCCAAAATTGATTAAATTCATTTTTTTCCTCAAAATTCTACACACAATACACCATAATGACAACGTGAAAAAAGTTTTTTTGAGATTTTTGCTAATTTATTAAAAATAAATAACTAAGAAATCACACGTACATAAGTATTTACGGCCTTTGCCATGAAGCTCAAAATTGAGCTCAGCTGCATCCTGTTTCCACTGCTGATCTTTGAGATGTTTCTACAGCTTAATTGGAGTCCACCTGTGGTAAATTCAGTTGATTGGACATGATTTGGAAAGGCACACACCTGTCTATATAAAGTCCCACAGTTTACAGTGCATGTCAGAGCACAAACCAAGCATGAAGTCAAAGGAATTGTCTGCAGACCTCCGAGACAGGATTGTCTCAAGGCACAAATCTGGGGAAGGGTACAGAAACATTTCTGCTGCTTTGAAGGTCCCAATGAGCACAGTGGCCTCCATCATCCATAAATGGAAGAAGTTTGGAACCTCCAGGACTCTTCCTAGAGCTGGCCGGCCGTCTAAACTGAGCGATCGGGCGAGAAGGGCCTTAGTCAGGGAGGTGAACAAGAACCCGATGGTCACTCTGTCAGAGCTCCAGCGTTCTTCTGTGGGGAGAGGAGAACCTTCCAGAAGGACAACCATGTCTGCAGCAATCCACCAATCAGGCCTGTATGGTAGAGTGGCCAGACGGAAGCCACTCCTTAGTAAAAGCCACCTGGCAGCCTGTAGGGAGTTTGCCAAAATGCACCTGAAGGACTCTCAGACCATGAGAAACAAAATTCTCTGGTCTGATGAGACAAAGATTGAACTCTTTGGCGTGAATGCCAGGCGTTATGTTTGGAGGAAACCAGGCACCGCTCATCACCAGGCTAATACCATCCCTACAGTGAAGCATGGTGGTGGCAGCATCATGCTGTGGGGATGTTTTTCAGCGGCAGGAACTGGGAGACTAGTCAGGATAGAGGGAAAGATGAACGCAGCAATGTACAGAGACATCCTGGATGAAAACCTGCTCCAGAGCGCTCGACCTCAGACTGGGGCGACGGTTCATCATTCAGCAGGACAACGACCCTAAGCACACAGCCAAGATATCAAAGGAGTGGCTTCAGGACAACTCTGTGAATGTCCTTGAGTGGCCCAGCCAGAGCCCAGACTTGAATCTGATTGAACATCTCTGGAGAGATCTGAAAATGGCTGTGCACCGACGCTTCCCATCCAACCTGATGGAGCTTGAGAGGTGCTGCAAAGAGGAATGGGCGAAACTGCCCAAAGATAGGTGTGCCAAGCTTCATCATATTCAAAAAGACTTGGGGCCTTAATTGCTGCCAAAGGTGCATCAACAAAGTATTGAGCAAAGGCTGTGAATACTTATGTACATGTGATTTCTTAGTTATTTATTTTTTATAAATTTGCAAAAATCTCAAACGTTTTTCACGTTGTCATTATGGTGTATTGTGTGTAGAATTGTGCGGAAAAAAAGGAATATAATCAATTTTGGAATAAGGTCGCAACATAACAAAATGTGGAAAAAGTGAAGCGCTGTGAATACTTTCCGGATGCACTGTAGTCCTGTGAGTGTCCTATGACTACTGGATTTGTGTTCTAAAATGAATAGGCCTACAATGTTTATTTCTGTAGTTTTAAAAAGCAGGGCTCAACGTAATTTTTTTTTTTTTTACTTGCCCAGTTGGGCAAGTGGATCAGAAATCTGCTTGCCCGAAGTAAATTTTTACATGCCCCTACACATAGTTTTCTTCATCAACGGTTATCAAATAACAAAGACTAAAGTTAATTTTCATGATTTTTAATCATTAAAACCATACAAATGCAAATACAAATCTGTGAATGAATCTTAATAGAATTCCCTGTCTGCCACTGACCACATTTATTCAAAATTAATTCAGCCACCTTTGTTTTTAAATCATAGAATACCACATTTATAGAATGGTACTGAAGTTGACAAGGCCTAAGCCCATCCCCAGCAAAAGTATCACGATACCAAGTAATATGATACTGCTGCAAATAAAACTGATTTTTCTTCATGACTTAAATGTAGATTTACATCTTAATGGCATTACTGCAACAGTGTTTACAGTTAAATAGATTAATTGTGGGAAGAGAAAGATAGCAATATTATTGATTGAATAATGGAAAAGAAATGCATAGGTAGATTGTCTTTAGCTAGCCTACTTAAATCACGGGCTTAGGCTTTCGAATAGTGGACACTGGACAGCCAATTATGATGTATACAGGCTAATACTTGTACTAGCCTACTAACGTTACAAAATTAACAGAATAATAATAGTCCTATTTTTCTTCCCATTTCTGTAATACACGTTACATTAGCATGTCTGTTGACAACAAATTCAGAAATAACAAAAACTACAGAGAATACCTCATCCAGTAGGCTACATTATTTTCCACCCTATAAATAGTCAAAGCACACACATGGCGATCTCTCGTTCCCATTGTTCCCAAAACTACTTAACATGGTAACGTTAGCTATGGATCGCTAACTTCGGTTCGTAACATTGATCCTCATTTGACAATCCCATATTTGCATTGAGGCAACATGGCTAGCTAATGTTCTTTAAACCTTTGCGGCTCTGTTTGCAGATGACAACGCCAACAGCACTGATACAAATGCGAGATGCTGTGGCGGGTCTTTATGGCACTCCAGCAAAGTTTTTTTTGGAACAGCACTGTTTTATCCGCCTTGCCTTCAAACTTGTGGCAAACTGCGCAACACAGAAGATGCCGACAAAACTCCAACGCCACCTAACTAAACTCATGTTTCCAAAATCATTAAAATGATCGCTTGCGCTTTAGCTGATAAATTTGGTCTTTACCCATCGCCATTTTTGCGCGTGTGACAAGATCACATTGACAGCTACTTATCACCATCTTGTCAATTCTGGAATATTGAAAATCGGCGCCTTCCAATATTCTCAGTTCCAAGGCGAGGGAGCACATAGATATCATACATTGATCACTCGAAGTTCGCTGCTGTATTTCGCCGCTATGCGTCTGCAGGTCCGCCATCTTGGACCGGGCAAGATCCGGGTAGACAAATACAGTGTGTATTGAGAGAAGGCAACGAAGCAGACAAAATCGACTGTAACTCGTCTTATTCTGACCTGATTTTCATGAAATTTGTTTGGTTTTAAAGGTGGGCAATTGAACATGACACGGGTTATTTCTTGGAATTAAATTCTGATACTGGGGGTGGATCTAATCAGCTCTATGCCAGCACATTAACCTCTATGGCCACAACTTCCACTGGGACATGCAGGCTACAATTTATGAACAGGAAACATAAGGTGTAAATTATTTAGAATATCAGATTTTGTGAGTTTCTCCAAAAATGTAGATTTCTATATCTATTCTATTATATTATTATATTGATCTTTGGTCATTTTATATATTATTAGGCTAATTATCAAGAATATCCAGTCAGTTCAGCCGTACACCCCAAGACCTTTACTCCACTTCAGCAGCTAGACAGTTGCCATGACACAAACAATGTCAGAAATAGATCTCAAAAATATTTAATTTTCATCTTCAATAATTCACTTCCGACACTGACATATGCAATATAATACTATAATATAATAAAGGTACATTACAATACAAGACTATAATATAATAGTATAATATAGTACAATATAATACTATAATATAAAAATACCATAATACAATACTATAATATAATAATACAATGCCTGTGTCAAGTGTTTGAGACCAATGTTCAGAATCAGACATGTAAACAAAAATAATTGGGCTCTAGAGCAACTAGGCATGACGCAAGTCAAAATAGTTCCCTGTCATGGACAAACTCAATTCCTCTTCATCTCACACTTATCAGCAACGTGTGAACACCTTTAAAATAATATATAATATTCTGAATATAAATATATATAAATAAAACCATTAAATCTAAAGCAAAAAAGTAAAAAATAAATAAGTTGCAATACTGGCAAATACAATACACAATAGCAATCATAGCTCATCTTTATATTTGTTGACCAATTTTTTTTATTTGTAAAGTGAACTAGCCATTCTTAATTATTTGTCACAATTATTCCACAAGTTTAAGTTGTGGAAGTTGCTGACAACTAATGGCACGATGCAAAAGTGATGATTGTCAGATGGCTCAAGCTTTCCTTAGTCCATGATCTTTGGTGAACCTTTGACAAAAACAAGGTCATCTCAAAATTACTTTTGGCATGGTGAATGGTGCAGCCAGTGCATTGCGATAGCAGCACAAATATGGTTTAATAGACCTATAGCTAATTTAGGCGATGGTGTTTAATCTCATGAACACTAAACACATTCCAGCTGTTAATGTTCTATAAGTAAATTAAACAAAGAATGAGGTCATTGTTAAGGAAATTCCACCTTTACCCCTAACGTTGCCCTTTAACAATTATTCAGTAACGTTATGTTTTCGGTAGGTAGGCATCATCACAACGATGTCAGGTCACTTTCAGGATAGTTTGAAGCGATATTTCACGCTCACTAATTTACACAACAGTAAAATACAACAACATTATCACTTACTTGTTAAAAGTTATCCCGTGATGCCTGTTTTTAATGTTTCGCCTATTTGTACAACCAAACACCGCACATGCCAGTGGCATTGTTTCCAGCGGTTTACCTTGCTCAACTCTTCGACTGTTGCCCGGCCCAATATGGCGACCATGTAGACGCACGTCAAATCCCAATTTGCGTGATCTATTGTACATCTATGAGGGAGCAGGCTGTGTGCCAGAGAACAACAACGTTTTGAATTTTATTAAATGTTTTATTTTTATCACTTGCCCAAACAGGCAAGTGAGTTGCTAGATGTACTTGCCCCAGGCAAGCGGGCAAGCCTTATTGTTGAGCCCTGATAAGTAACAAATATTTTGGTTCAAAATAAAATTTGGTTATCATAGCTTAAGCTTAGAATGGATGGATGGGCCCCAGAAAGCTTTCCCCTTTATAGCCCCTTTTGGGCGGCCCCGAGTATGGGTATTGAGATGCAGTAGTATCAGTCAGTAACCCCAGTTGTATAAATAAAATAAATCAGCTCCACCAGTCTCTAAAAAACACAGAAACAGATTCAGAGCTCTAAGGAATCTACTATAATTTCTAGTGTTGAACACAGGCCTAACTTTACCTGTGTGCTATGGTAGAAACAGATGAATGTGTTGAACGCTCGGAGTACTACCTGATCCACCATAGACAAGAAAGGAAATGACGAGGAGCGGAACGAAGTCCGATGACACCATACTCGGAGGCATGCTCACGTGAGTGTTGCTTGCAATGCAGAGAAGCTTTTCATACAACAGAAAGTTTAAGAATAGGGATAGGCATTAAAATCTAAATTGGCTGCAGTTTCGAACAAGCGAGAACGGGCGCATGGCCAATTCTAGCGCTTGAGGGCGTGACTTTCCAAGAAAAGCAATGGGATCCATGATAACGCTTGCATGCGGCCCTTCTTCTGAATTGGACCCTTCTCAGAGTTGCAGGACATGTACCCTGTGGCTGCCCAATCTGTTACGGGGTCCGTTGACCCGGCATCTACTTCCGGTGTTCTAGTTCAAGTCGGGCCTGGATTGTCTTGGGTCAATGCATTTGCGCGTGCCTGAGTGCTGCAAACTGTGGAATGGATTCCAAAACTGTGTCAAATGTCAGCATTTTCACCTACAAGAAGAAATAAACGTACTTTTTAAAAGCTGATTTGATGATTGTTTAGTTTTTGGTAGGCTACAGGAAAACTATTAAGTTCTTTAAGTTAAAGATATTTTATATTTAACCACAAATAATATAAAATAAAAAATTGGATTCGAGCCTGGGCACCACTGAAATCTCCGAAATTACTACACCATTGCTCTACCGCTACGCCACCGTAAGATCGTTGTCTTATTACTCACTTTTCTACTATCAAATCTTAATATATTTAGTCATACTCCATGTTAACAGGAGACGCCTAGGTTAACTTGGGTCGACATTTAAAAAAATGTTAACTTTGCGTTGGCAAATAACGTTATGCAATGCACAACCTACTATGCAAGATGTCGTTTGAATGGTAGACCTATAGCCTCAGCCTACGTTTGAGAATTGAAAATAACTGATTAACCATTAGTTGGAAATGTAGCCTTCAAGCTAAAAAAGAAACAACACTACAAAAAAGAATAGTGGAAATTAAATTATTTAAAAGAAACAATATTGTTTTTAATTGCAATTTTTTTTGGGACGGCATATACACTTTCAATTGCAGTACCCGGCCAACACATTAAAATATGAAAAATAATAAATAGGCCTATTTAAAAGAAACAACTATTAATATTCCAAAGAGGCCTGTCTATATAATAAAAAGAAACATTTATAACATGCCCATGGGAGATCACAATGAGAGTCAAATGTTCCCGTTGCATTGGGGTGTAACCTACTACAACTAAAGCAACCTTTTCTGTTCGTTTTGTTTCTTTTTCCCTTGTTCGCCGAGGCTATGTGCCTATATATAGGCCTACTTGGTCTTTTCTGATTTCAGTTTGCGGTAGCTTACAGCAGGGGAGCCAAACACATTATGGATTGAGCCGAACACTTCAAGGATCATGGCAAAACATTACAGGCGTTTGCTCTGGGGTTCTTTTAGCCTTGGAGAATTTAGCTTAAAAAAAGGGAAGCGCAGCGCCCTGCAAACGAACAACCAAAGTGGCGTCTTTTTGGTGGTGTTTGTTCGATGAATTTTTTTTAATTGCAGCCGAGTACCATCAAATTTTTTTAATTTTGGCAACGACTTGGTACCGAAGAATCAGTTCTTGTGACATCCCAACAGTACACGTTTTAATATTATTTTAAAAGCTCAGGTGTGTTCAGGACAGTCTGCAAAATACCGGTTTAGTGCACTTCATAAAAAAAACAAGCATTTACCGTTATGTATGCTGTATAACATGCATTGGGTTCCTTTATCTGTGTTTATACCGTAAATTTGGAATTAACATTTTTTTATTCAGTAATGGAAAGCTTTCTGGTTTTATCCGATTCATTGATGAAATAATAAGATTAATCGATTATCCAAATAGCCGTTAGTCGTAGCTTTAGTTTTGTTTCAATAATGACAATTAATATTTTGAACACAAAATATGGGTTAAGTGCGAGGGAGGTGAATACTTCTGCAAGGCACTGGACAGTACTCCATGGTCAAAAACACTTCGCCACAAATTTCAAGCATAATAGGGCGATGCGGACCGACACTTTCCTCGACCAGCACCATAGTTTGAGAAACGCTGACCTTGAAGACACTATTTCTGGAGAACAATGTTCCTTGAACCGCAGCACCGTGGCTCAGTGTTTAGCAGCTGATTCAAGGGACTTTCTCCCTGTGTTCGCATTTCCACATGTTTTTTGTAAGTGTGTTTCCTCCCACTTACAAAAAACATAGGTCAATACTATCAGTGCCCTGACTGGAGACAATCTCTGTGTGGTGTCTGATCTGTGTTTGCAAGTCTGTTGCAATAGGGTGAGCAAGTTTGGTGCAAATTGGCTGCCATGGGATCACCCAGACTGATTGAGTGATAGCTGTCTATCTAGTAATGTTTTTGCCAGCTTCAGAAAAGCATTCATGTTGGTTTGTATGAGCGATTTCCAGCTACTTGCTAACCTTTGATTTACTACTCTATTATTCATGTAAAAAAATGCTATCAAACAATGCAGCTTATCAGCCTATTTATATAACCATTTTAATATCAAATGTGAAAAAAAGAAGTCAGTTGTTTAATGTAGATGAGTAAGACTTGGACTGTCTTCAACATAATTGAAAATGGGTTAAGAAACAGTTGCTTATGATCTTTTAGATTGTTTTATTGTTGTACAAATACGTATTTACTTTGATTTCTGGCTCTGTGCCTGAGCCTTAAGCACCTTGACAACAATCTTCTGTTCTTCAATCAGGAAAGCACGTTTGATCCTAAAAACACAAGCAGAAGCCTCATTAGAAAATACTGGGTTTCAACAATTTATTAAGACTTTAAGCTCATGTGTTAAGTTAGTGACGCTCACATCTTGTTAACGCAAAGTCATTCTTAGGCCTGTTTTTGGCCACTTAACCCTCTGAGACCGACGGACGCGCGGGCGCGCTCATCAGTCACCCTCTACCAAATCCTTCATAAAAAACGAACTATTTGATTTAGAGACAATTTCTTTTTTTTATTTTAAACTAGAGGCCTGTAGCTTTAATTGACGACCATTTTGGTCGATGTAAGTTGTTCGTATACTTTTCCACAGATCTACAAAAGTATGGAATGTTGCTTGCACGTAGCCTATCAAAGGTTGCGTTGCCCCTCGCTTACCTACATAAACCATTGATCTAGTGTTATTTTCGCGGGGTTTTATGACATCGTTAGATAGTTTAGGTCACGTGATTTAAAGTTCCCAGTGTTTACTCCAAAGAATTACGACGATAATCATTCGACAGTCGACACAGCCTGCATGTCAATGAAGATAAACCCTTTCCATTGGCATCATGTCATATTGGATCATACAGCGGATAAGAGACGCAACACAACTGTATTTTTTACTTTTACCAGCCAGTATGGCTAGAAGATACACTTACTCGATAAGAAGCTATTGAGAGGATATTTCAAAGTGAGGAGAGAGAGGACAGCGCGTCGTTTTCATACAGCCGCTCAAGCCAATAATCCCAAGATGTTGACGATTTTAGAAAAGGAATAGATCCATTTGAGGACAAGTAAGTAGTTTCAAATTGTAATAATATTTGGATGCACGTGACTAATTGCCAATGTTTTATTGAAAGGAATGTTAGCCTGTTATTGTTTCCCGATGGTGTGTTGAAAGTAAGTGTAGCCTAGTGCGCATCCTGGCGCGACTTAGCACAGTTACCTGGGATAATTTTATTATCTCAATATCATCACAATAGTCCATGATATTGAGAAATAGCCATGGTAACTCGTTACAATTTTCCAAATGATACTTGTTTGCAATTTCGTTTGAATTATAATATGCAATTGATGTTTTGTGATAACCAACATTGTAACTTGATTCTAATGTAAATGTGGGGGGAGGTTGCAAAGGTGTCGGGTGTAGAGGGTAGAATGTGAAATTTAGGCTGAATGGGGGTGGGTTGTAAAATGCAAATCATGCCTGAAAAAGTGGGTCTGTGTTCATGTTCTCTGCATGAAGTTTTATTTCATTGCAAATGTTGTAACTGAATTGCTATTACTGTTATTGTTGTAAAACATTTTTTATTTTTGATTTCTTTATTTTTTTTTATTAGTGTTGAAGATCAACAGAGTGCAACAAAGCCTGCCATCCTTGTAAATCAGCAAGCACCCTCCAGCACAGACCAGCAGGCACCTCTCTGCTCCTGCTCCTGTCTTTTAGCCCAACAATCGCCTACGTCTTTCCACTTTCTGGACATTGCTGTCACCAATTCATTCATCCTCCACAAAGAAGTATGTGCAAAAACAACATGTCACATCAGGTCTTTGTTGAGCTGCTCACTACTGAACTGTGTGGGGTGCAACTGGATAACACCACAGCAGAGAGGCAATATGGACACACTCCTGTGGCCATTGTTCCAGCCAACGTACATTCATATAGGGCACCAGTAGGCCACAGGAAGTGCAAACTGTGCAATAAATACACTACATAGCAGTGTAAGGACCCCCCACTTTACACAAACTGCCAAGTATCACAGTTAGGGACCTCTAGACCACAAGATTTCATTTTTCAGGATGGTAGACCATTTTGACTGTACAAAACGAGTATGAACAATGGTCACTATAATGTAAATAGTTCAGTGGAAAGTGATCTATAAGGTCCCAGACACTTCAGTGTGATTCCATACACCAGTGGCTACATCATAACTGAATTTAAGATTACTTGCATGCTTTTTCGCTGTGTTTTGCTAATAAAACTGAAGAAATTCAATGGCCGTTTTTTGTTTTTTTGGTTTATTATGGTTATTATGTCATATTCTACAGTCCAGAAATGTGGTTTGAGTGTCACTTGATTAGCCTCAACTGTACTGAATCTGGGGATATGTGTTACTTCAGTGTCCTACCAGAAATTACTGCAATATTGGTTAAAATATAAAGATATCAAAAACGACAATAAAAACCCTAGGTTTCAGAGGGTTAACAAGGCCTGCAGTTTTGAGCCTATTGATTCCATTCCAGTGCCGACAGGTCTTGGGTATTGCCTTCTAGCGCGCTTACATGTAGCTAAGTGATCGGTTCACGTGTTACACTTCAAATGATTATTTTTGATTGGTTTTTGCCCCGACTGAAATTGATGGGAAGTTTTTTCACGGTCATGTACCGCCATCTAGCGTTGATGTTATGTATTTGCATTTGGGATGGGCATTTTAGGCCATATCCGAATATTCTATCAAAAATATTTCGGGTAATCGATTATCCCCAAAAAAAGATATATATATATACACACACACACACACAATAATTATATAATTTTCTTTTTCTCTCTCGCTATAGCGCACTTGTAATGTAGCCTAAAGGGCTTCTGTGATCTGGCCTTTGCTAAATAAACTTTCCTTTTCCAATTTCTGAACATTTCTTACTCTGACACATTTACAGATTTTCCTTGTGTTTTCAGATGTGTGAGCTTTCTTTCTTATTGACAGGGCACGCTATGACAGTAACATTCTCTGCTGTCTTAAAAAGCCTAGTAACATAGCGCTCCTACTTTCAAAATGAAATCTCAAACATAATATTATTTATTGACTGAAACAACAGTAGTTTGTTTCGTCTTTATTAACACAACCAACAGGTTCTGTTACCCCATTTTAAAAATTTTACTAGAAAATTCTCCCATCATCTAGAATACAGTGTTCCACATATATGGATCATCACATTTGGAAACAAACAAATCAACCCAACTGATCGTTGCATGCTGATCAACTCACCCCAGTCCGGCACTTTCCTCCTCCCCGGATGGCTTAGTTAGTAATTACAATGTTTGCCTCTCCTCTGCCCTCGACTCCCTTGCCCCATTGAAAACACGCCTTGTCTCCTTTGCCCAAACAGCTCCCTGGTACACCCTACTGTCAGCCGCAATTGCACCCTGCATTCCACCTCTGGCTTGCCTCTGCAGCTAAGCAGGGTTGATCCTGGTTCTACCTTGGATGGGAGACCAGTTGCTGCTGGAAGTGGTGTTGGTTGACCAGTAGGGGTCACTCTACCCTCTTGACTGTGGCAGTCCAATGCTCCAGGACAGTGACACTGTCCTGTACAGAGTGAGTCTTTCGGATGGGACGTTTAACAGGTGTCCTGACTCTGATCGTTAAAGATCCCATGGCACTTCTCAAAAAGAGTAAGGGTGTTTTCCCGGTGTCCTGGCTCAATTGCCCAATCCAGCCTCATCAACCCAGGCCACCTAATCATCCCTTCAGCTTCAATTGGCTACTTAATCCTTTCTCCTGCCCCTTGGGACTCAGTAGGTCATACACTGATGTGTAGTGAGCAAGTCTGGCGCAAAATGGCTGCCGTGGCATCACCCAGGTGGGTGCTGCACATTTGCGACCAAACTGTGAGCCCCCCCCCCCCCTACAGTGTAAAGCACTTTGCAATCTTTTTTTATTATTATCATTATTATAATAAATTCATTGTCTTTAGTTTTTTGCACTCAAGTACTTTACACAAATTGGTTGCCGATAAAGTATACAGAACGAACAACGAACGGACCGACAGTGATACCACAACAGCCAATTTGCGCCAGACTTCCTCGCCAACTTTACTCGGACCACCTACACTACAAATTAAAACTGTGCTACCAAATCCTACTACGCAAATATCACTGCAGGGAAAGGCAACACCAGAGCCCTCTTCTCCACAGTCAGCCACCTATTACACCCACCTAGCACCCTCCCTTCTAATATCTCCAATGAAAACTGCACTGCCTTCCTGAACTTTGTTTACACCAAAATCAACACCATCCACCTACAGGTGGCCTCATCTGCCACCCCCACCCCATCAGAAGAACTAGTCTGGATGGTCCCACCAGCTCTGTCATTTGCCAGCTCCCTATCTGACTTCACCCCAGCATCTGTGTTCTTCATCTCTGAGCTCATCCTCAAGTCTAAGTCTACTACCTGTCAGCTTGATCCTCTCCCCACAAGCCTCATCAAAGCCCGTTTGCCAGCCATCTCCCCCCTTGATAACAATAATCAACTCCACCACTCTCAAACTGGCCACAATCTCACCCATCCTCAAAAAACCTGGTGCTGACCCTGAGGACCGTAACAACTACAGGCCCATTTCTAATCTCCCTTTCATTTCCAAGGTGCTTGAGAGGGTTGTTGCTGCTCAACTTCAGTCCCACCTTAATAACCTTCATGAACCATTTCAATCCGGTTTGCATCCAAAACACAGCACCGAAACAGCCCTGGTTAAAATCACAAACGAACTCCTCTGTGCAGCTGACTCAGGACTACTATCCATCCTCATCCTCCTTGACCTTAGTGTCAAAGACGACACTATCTCCCACTTAGCGCTCCTGGAGCGCCTGACTGGCATTGAGATCACTGGTGTCGCACTCTCCTGGTTCTCATCCTATCTCTCTGATAGACAGTTTGTGCAGCTGGAGAACCAGAGGTCCTAATGTGCTGCAGTTGCACAGGGTGTCCCCCAGGGGTCAGTATTGGGTTCATTGACCAGAATTACATGCTAAGTAAATTAATCTATTCACATTAAACTTGAATGCTCCCGATGTGAACAAATAACAATATTGGGTGACGGCAGGCATTTACTATTGGCATTGACATTTACCTCATGAGACTAATGCTTTTATACCCAAAGTACCAAATTATAGTTTTCTTGCACAAGAGACAGCAGGCTTCAAATTCATTTTCTACTGACTTTAACCCAGCACCAAATGTGCTGTTCCTGGGGTTTTAGACCAAAACAAATCTAACCAAATTAGTTTTTTCCAAGGGCAAGTCATATTCCCCATGTACAAGTTGTAAACAAGTTAGAGGAAGCCCCCACATTAGGGCACAGTTTGCATTAGCAGTTATTATCCATGGTTTAGTTTTGCTGTTTTGTTAGAGTAATCAATTTTGTTCTTCCAAAAACACATTTAAAATCGAGACTGAAGTTAATACAACTTTTTAAAATGTCTAACCAAATTTTGAAGGCCTAAAATTCAGATAACTGGATTTTAGATTTTAAAGCGGCTATATGCAGTATCTTTGTATTAACGGATTATCAATACCTTTCTAGTGTGCTTAGGTCAATCAATACCTTTCTAGTGTGCTTAGGTCTATGGGAGAATGACTTTTTTTTTTTTTTTTTTCGCCGTTCGGGTCATCTTCTTGAAGTATCAATATTTAGCACTCATTTTATCTGCCACAGGTTACGATCTCCAGCGAAATTGTGACAAATTGCTTTATGGTACAAGAAATCATTCTGCATGTCTTCTTTGCAACGCTTAGGTAAAAATAATTACACTTAGAAAACGGTAGGGGTTCCCAAAACCAGAAACTACATACAGCCGTAAATAATTAAATATTAAATGCCACCTCAACTTAAATGAACAGTTTTTTAAACTCAAATTTTTGCTCAAAGTAAGCAAAACATACTTTCAAATACACCGTAACCCTACGAAATGTTTTAATGCAGTGGTAAAATAAATGCATTCTGAACTAAAACTAAACAGCTAATCATTTTAAAGAAGCCATTGATGTGGATAGATATGCCATGGTAAATACCTTGCCATAATAAATAGTAGATTAATCAATTGATCAACAAAAATGGGGATGAGCCAAATTTGGTAACTTTAAGCAATATACCTTCAGCAGTGTGATCTAGGTCAAAGTCAGCATGATTTATTATCTGCTCGACATGAGTCGCATTAGCTATACACTAAAGTAAACACACACCTGTAAATGTACTGTTAGTAAGTATCCTTCAATACCAAACTTCCAGAAAGGGTAGACAATTACCTGTCACGAACACACTTGGCGCACATGGAGCCACCATAAGCCCTGCTGACATGCTTCTTAGTCTTGGAGAGCCTCATCAGTACCTGGGGTCTAACAGCTCGGATCTACAACACAAGATTAAAATTAGCATCAATTACCCACCGGGTCTTACCTTCTTCTCCCTGCAAGTCTCAAAATAACGGGTTTTGTAGTCCTTTTGTAGACTCAATTCTCAAACCGTCCAAAAACCTAAT
Organism: Galaxias olidus; assembly: GCA_026901105.3. NCBI lineage: Eukaryota > Metazoa > Chordata > Actinopteri > Galaxiiformes > Galaxiidae > Galaxias > Galaxias olidus. The sequence goes on from JAPMUY010010334.1 coordinate 54,754, forward strand.
GTCAGGGCTGTGGTTAGAGAAAATAGCCCACAACAACATTGTGCGTAATTCTAGGTGAATTAAAGTCGCACACAAAAACAAAAGGAACCTTTGGTTAGGCAGTACAAACAAAAATGCTGCAATGTACACAATGGATGTGACTGCAGACTGCGAGTTAGACGTAGCAAGAGAATGACAGAGAGAGCGTACTGATTGGTCTCTCTTTGTGCTAAGTAGACCTATCAGATTTATTTTTGGGCGGGCTTCACAGTCAACGCTTCCATTGTCCATCAGCTCAGTTTAAAGTTAGTGTCCTGCAGCACTATGGCAGTGTTAGAAAAAATGCACTTCACCCCAGACTACACGAAAGTGTACCCCTGCTTAACAGGGATGAGAAGTTGCTCACTGTTTTCAGAGATTTTAAAATTGCCCATGGTGGGTAAAATGACTAAGAGACATGTTGAGGTGAGTTTACAGGTGCCATTTGGTCATTAACATAGCGAACGTTATTTAAACTAGCTGCTAAGGAGCTACTCTATTGATGTCCTATGTGATGAGACCAAACTCCCTGTTGACTTGCTTAAAGTTGTAGGCTAACAGAATAATAATTTAAAAAAACTACTGAGTTCAGAAATATAAGCCCATATTTTAATGGATATGTGATGAAAAAATGTTCTGTTCTCTCGTAATGAAGTGTTCAAATGTGTGTGTTCACGTTTCGCATATTGCTCACAGAGCAGAAGTATGCGCTCAGACATAATCATTTGCTCAGCTCTGAAATAAATTAATGGGAACATTAGACATAAAACAGTGCACAGTCAGCACACAAGTAAAGACTATTACGCTTTAAGACAAAACTCAACGAGGCCAAGAATTTGTGGTACATGTAAGACCCATTTCAACAAGTTATTTTCATATGCACCAATGCTTAACAAGTCATATAGTACGTTAAAAATTAAGAGATTTTGCGGTGTTATTGTTGCCATCTCTTTTAAAACAGTTGATCAGCAGCCATTGCTATGTTTTCCGCACTCTTTGAAGTATTTGTACTGGCTTTAATGTTTCTTTATACCTTATTTACTATCCACCCAATATTAGTTTTATGGATCTTAAATACCTTAAGAATTAGTACAGTGGAACAAGAGAATTCCACCCTGCGGAACAAGCAGATTCATTTTCACTGCATGGAGTAAAGAGGTTGCATGTGCACCTTTCAGAAGGCTGTGGTTTTGTCAAAGTTCTAAGTATTAATTTCAGACATGCTTTTAATTACAAATTGGTCTAAGGCAGACCTACCCACCAATTTCTCCCAATTCTAAAAAATATCAAACTATAGTGTAATTACTTCGCATTAGGCTTGGTGACAAATCTGAAGTTGCACATATCCCTTCATTGCAATAAATACTTTGCAACTAAATGGCAGATTAGAGACAAGGCCCCATCTATATAGTGTGTATCCTAACAGATGTCTGTTACTTACCCCACGCAGTCTCCCTGGGCAAATGCCACATGCCGACTTGGGAGCTTTGCCAACTTTCTTGGTATACAGGTACACAATGCGATTACCAGGTGTACGGGACCTAGTATACACATGAACCATTTAGAACAATCCGACATGTTCCTAAATATCTTGTATAATGCATTTGTGTGGGTAAAGGTACAATTATTTACAAATTAGCATAGGTCGCGGTGCTTACAGTCTGGTCTTGTTGGAAGCGGTGTTGTAGGACAACCTACGACGGTACGTCAATCGCTGAACCATGTTGAACCTGAAAATAATAAATTACCGACATCATTAGCGAACGCTGGAGAACTGATTAACGACCGATAGGTTTCACAGACTTCAACCTTTAAGCAAAATAGCATTGCGACCTACCCACTGTGAGTGTTAGCTGCTGACAAGCGAGCATGTTAACGCAATATTATATAGCATGAAATGTAAAAAATGCGATTTGTTACAAACTTTCTGCTTCGTGTACGCTTCAAGAGCAATATGTTGAACGGACATCAGAGGACACATAGTTGCCAACGGTAAGGGCAATACAAATACTTTGTTAAATTACCAATTTAAGACCAAAACATATTTAAACATAAAGAGTGTTTTGCCGTTTGCCATACCTATGTTAAAAACACGAAGCTTCCTTAAAAAAGAGCAGATTACATTAGATTACTGAGACATTATTTTAGCAAGCAATGCCAGCCCGTCATACCTGCTATCGGCGTCACCGGAAGAGGAAGATGGTATGTGCGTTTCAGAGTTGAAGTCCTTGCCACACCACACGATTTGGTAGGTTTTTGATATGCTGCCCCCTATCCACTATCCACGATATTCATCGCTCCCATGATACCTTGCGCGATTATGGGCACAACTTCCGTTGTAAACAGTGGCTGTGTTCGGAATCGCCTACTTAAATACTATCTACTAAAAACTCAATGAGTACATACTATATACTGACTACTTAAACCGAAATCTAGAATACTACTTTTTACAAAGATTCGATTATATTGTTAGTATACGCAACTGGAACATGTGACCAAAACCCTGGCCGTTTTGTAATGCTGTAAAAGCTAGGCGAAAGTTGCCGAATTGCATTTTAGGGCGTGAAGCATCGTCTAGTAACCTCTCTGGGGTACTAAAAATTTCCCCAATTTGAGTATGTCATTGGGAACTTTTCCCATAATAAAATTTCACATGCTATGTACCGTTGACATACTGCATACTCATTTTCGGTCAAATGTAGTATGTTAAGCATGCCTAGTTGGCGATTTTGAACACAGCAAGTATGTCCAGGGGCACGTTCAATCTCTAAACGGTGTGCACCGTTTTGCTACTGTTTCCTGGTTGAACGACATGTTTCCTCGAAATGTAGTCACTTTATTTCCTTTACATCACTCGTCCGGTGAACTATGTTGCTCACTCGTTAGCATTAGCGAAATGTAGTTAGTATTATCGTTAGCATAATTTGCAAAAAACTAAGTATTATTGGTGTAATATTGCTGTTTAAATGAGCTAAAAGCTATGGAGTATTATATGGTTGTAATGTTAACAAAACACCATATTATGTCTATAGAGAGCCTAAGTCAGCCCTTTCCGGTTTACCGCAATGGGACCTTATTTCAACAACAAAAAAAATTTATGGAAGTCAACGGAGAGAGGCAACCTATATTTCGATCTCGAATGAATTGTGCCATGAAGTACACATGATGTTTGTCAATTTAAAAGATAGTTTTGCATGTCAAGAAAGTCGCCGTTTGTCGTAAAACATGAAAGTAATTTTGAGTTTTGTGTTAGCCTCCTCAATGAACTACATCTCTCGTCTCGCACAGTGTAAGTCACCAGTCACTGGCACATTTGAGTTCTTTCTCCTAGAATGAGCGGAAAAGTATTAAAAGACATGAAAATCATTATGAGTTGCCCATGATCAGAGCGGCAGTTATGCAAAAGGTGTTAGTGGGTTGAGTGAGAGCTAGCATACAGGTATGGGGTCATTATTGTAGCAAAACTATTTGCAAATGCGTGTGGAGAGTTGTGTATCTGTATCTCAATCCGTGCGTGCATAATCAGGTTTGTAAATGTATAAAAAATATCCGTCTGTACTCAGATTTGCAAGTGTATTGAGAGTTGTATATGTGTAGACAAATCTGTGAATGCGTGCATAGATCTGTAAATGTGTAGACAGTAAATACGTACGTGGATATTAATGGCTAAAAGTCTTAAGTATTTTGCTGCAAGAGCTGAAAATACAGACAAGCATAAATTACAACTCACGCGGGTATGGGGTCATTATTGTAGCAAAACTATTTGCAAATGTGTGTGGAGAGTTGTGTATCTGTATCTCAATCCGTGCGTGCATAATCAGGTTTGTAAATGTATAAAAAATATCCGTCTGTACTCAGATTTGCAAGTGTATTGAGAGTTGTATATGTGTAGACAAATCTGTGAATGCGTGCATAGATCTGTAAATGTGTAGACAGTAAATACGTACGTGGATATTAATGGCTAAAAGTCTAAGTATTTTGCTGCAAGAGCTGGAAATACAGACAAGCATAAATTACAACTCACGCGGCGCGGGCCTCTCAATTGGATGTGTTTTTACACGTGACTTTTGCTACACTTCTGATATTGCAGAGATCTGCATTCTCGAGATCTGTGCGTGTGTAGCGATTTGTCTGTCGAGATTCGTCTGTGTGACAGATCCGTCCGTGTGGCGATTCGTCTGTGTCAATGTTCGTAGGTGTCTCAGTAGAAAAGTATGAAACTTTAACGATATGCTAATAGTCGATTGTTTTGCAATTTGTTGCAACATTTCTAGTGATGTTAACGTTTTAAGTTGCTCTCGAACGCAGTATTAATTTAGCTAAGTTAAGGTAACTTTATACTTGGGCTACTAATGAAAGTGTAAATCGTTTAATCGCCAACTATCCAACTTTCCTTGCTTTTTAGTAAGTGAGCAAGAGAAATTTGATAGACAAACACTAAAGAAATTGTAGAAGAGTTGTGAGGGGCACAACTGGCCATTTTATATTGGCATGGCGAAAGTTATATTTAATAAACACATTTTGGTTCACACAAAACGTGTCTTTTTCATCAGAAGTGCGTATGATTCTACTGTAAGCCTGAGGGGCTATATGGTTATTTATATCAGAATTAACAAAGATTATAGGGCCTAACCTAGCACTGCACGGTCTACAATAAAACCAAGTGTCTATAGTAACTAGACTGCAGCAGCATTTGATAATGCATAAGTAGCCTATAGTGCAAATAATTACATTGTATAATGAGTAGGCCTATTGCAGCATGGCATGATATCTTAATGTGACGTTTAAATGTAACTTCACAAAACCATCTCTTAAGCTAAATAATAATTTTATTCAGTTCGTCTATGGACAGATATTTATAGGGGTTCGTTCGCATTTTGGTCTGGTTATGAAACTGCCCGGCGTAAACCTTTATTTGCCTTTCTTATATGGCTGTGTTCTTCGACACACTACATCCAATCAAAGTTTAAAATTCTGGCGGCTAAAATGGGCCGGTCAATCAGTCCGCGGCCACGTTACGCTGTATTGTAGCACTCTGTGAGCAATAGTTATTAGTAGCACCCATGCAGTGTAAGCAATAGTTTGGGCTGCCATTGTGCTGTTGCGATGGAACCTCGACAAACTGCTGTAAGCTTTTTTGTAAAACAACTTATGTTAACAATATCAGTTATCTGTGGACAAGTGAGGTTTGATCAGTTTGTGCTTCACCTTGCAAATGATAGTGTGTGGCAGTGCTAACTAACTGGGCCAATTAACCATATAGCTGAAATTGTAGTTGCCCCAAGTAGGTACCTAGGACGAGTCACAGGAGGGTATAATTTAGCAAATTGAAATTCACAGTAACTTAGTGGTTCTATCTCAATGCATGCAATATAACGCCACCGTGATTAAAAGTCAAGGCAAAGCGTTTTGCTCCCATTTGAAGATAGATAGGCCTACCCTATACAACTTTAGCAATAGCCTATGGAGCACGGAAACTGACATTGGTGGGAAAAACGTGTGGCCATGTCTTGTATGCATGGCCAGGAGTGCTGTCTGCATGACCAGGAGTTAATAAGGCGTTAGAACTTGATAACAAAAATGTGGCCATGTGGGGCTAGCAGTAATGAATTCGTGGCTACAACTTAATAATGTGAATACAATATTAGAGGTACAGCAAGTCTATAGAATTGGGCAAAACTGAGCAAGAGTCAGCATGTTCAGCCCCTATTGAAAATGTAACATATGTGCTTTGCAAAAGTGTTCAACCCCCCGGTGCTAAATCACAAATTTAACTGAATACCGATGAATACATTTACTATAAATAAATGTCTGAATTAATTAATACATTTGCATAAAATTGTGCAAAAATATTAAATGAAGGAAAGTACTAGCCACTCTCTTCATGAACTACCAGTATCAAATGAAAAGATAATGAGGTTTAAATGGTGATGTGACCCATACAATTACTGAATAGGCCTATTTCATCTTCAGCCAATCCGAGTGCCGATAGAAGTGCTTTTACAAAATATGAAAACACGTAAAAAGTCATAGAAGGCTTATACACCGCACCCTTTTGGCAAATTTTACCATTGCACGAAATTGCCTAATGTAAACGAAGGACATGACACTCCCCAGACAGCAATGGACACTGCCGGATCCGCCCTCAACTCGCCAGATACGCGTAGCAATCACACCCGCTCTGCGTCTTCATGCGGAATGTGGCTGGTACCCTCTGATTGACAATCGTGAAGATAAACTGGACCAGACGGGCCAGAACACTATTGCGAAACTTATGAAAACAAGCACTTTGTTTTGTAGTCCAATAGGCAATTACCACATCATAACTAATTTGTATTATGCTGCAAGTGGTACTGGGAGAGAATCTTTTTGCAACCATGACTGAGAACTCTTCAGCATTATTGAGTGCCCTCCTTGAAACATTGTCTGATTAATATCTACAGTATGATTCACTTATAGAAAAAAAATATCAGAGGCACGGCCAGCGGCTACAACGGTTTATGTTGTGTGAGACCAGGGCGATGGCAATGTCACCTTGTAAATGTGTAGCCAATTATAACGATTAAATGTATTTTTTTTTCTATTTGAATTAAAACCCGTCTTCTTTCTGTAGGATACAGGCTCAGAGACTGTGGAGTGTGTGGCCAGAAATTTAATTAATTTAATCCAGCAAAGCCTTAATGGAGGAACTAGTGAGGCTCGATCTATTGCAAACCCCTCACCCAGAGCAGCTGCCAGTTTGAGCTCCTCCTCTAGAACAGCCCCTGCATCAATGGCATCATCTCCTATGCCATCAGAAATGCAACGGTATTATAATAGTATAAATTTGCAGTTCTAAACTCAGACACACACACACACACACACACACACATTTAGAAATCTATTACACTGTATTGTCTCCAGCACCTTAACACAAACATGTGAGGCCCCCCCCCCTCCAGCACCTTAACACAAACACCTGAGCCCCCCCCCCTGCAAACAAATATTAATTATAAATAATATTAATAATAATAATAATAATAATAATAATAATAATAATAATAATAATAATATAAAATCATAATTAATAAATATGGGCCTCATTGTTTCGCTTCATCCTTGTGTCAATAAATATAACTGAATGATGTTAAAAAATATGACCCATAGTTATTTCAAACATTGTTTTAATCCTTGTTTTGTCTCAGATCTTTTCCAGGTCTTTTCAGGGGAAAGCGGAGGTTTGTTAGCGCACAAAAAGCAGTAACAAAAAAACAAAAAATAACTACATTTCAGTTTTATGTTCTTCCCACTCCTGCGACTGTCACTCCCAAGGGAGAGGGAGAGCTGAAGTTGTGCCAGGCAGGGCTAGGCCTTAGAATGGTAGCTCTACCAGAAGAGGCAGGTCATGATCAAGTCAGATGCAGTAGTTTTATGCCAAACCATCACAATGTTGTACATCAGTCATAAATCCCAATGCATTTTTCCATACCCACTGGGCAATTAGACATTGAAAAGATGTTTTTTCATTTGTTTTTAAAAATTTGACATGTGAAATTTTCACCAAAGGTTATCTCTGCCGTTTAATATACTTTATTACAATGTTATAGTAACATTTAGAGAATGTAAATGATGGGATTGTCATTTTCTAGATTTTCCATGATTGATAGTTGTAAAGCAACTATAGGCGACTTTTTTATATTAACGGATTATCAATAAATTTCTTCTGATAGCACATTGTAATGTCTATGGGAGAATGAAAAAATCGTGTTTCAGATCAGTCCTCTTGAAGTCTTAATATTTTATACAAATTTTGTCTGCCACCGGGTACGATCTCCCGTGATACTGATAATCAGATGTGAGTCGTGCGCAGCTTGTTTAATAATGATTGCATTTGATATATTGCTTTTCTAGACACCCAATGCGCTTGAGTTTACGATAAAGCCAGCTGCTGAAAATACCCGTTCTGATGGGACCGATGCCGTGCGTAAGCATAGTTAATGTCAAGAGACTCGTTGAGTTAGAACAGCATAACAGTGGTGGCAATGCATGTTATCGTTTTTATGTTTTAAATGTTGCCATACTGAACTTTGTTTTGCTCGTTTCATGGTTGAGTAGCTCACCTTCTTCGGTCTGAGGTTAACATCGTGCAAACGCCTCAATAAATGAATAACGTGTGAATTTTAACCAAAATATGAGACGCAAACTGTTCAATTGAATCGTTTTATTTTAAAATCTTGATCGAATAAATAACTAATGAAGAATATCTATCTTAAATTAATCATTAACAACCCTAATTGTCATGAATTTTTCTGGTTTAATTATTTTAAGTATTCGGCAGCTAAATCATAGGAGCGAAGTTGAAACAAGGTACTATATTGCTCAGTGGGTTGCATAATGGACATTTAATACATTATGCCACATGCAAGAACCAACAAACACATTCAATCATAATCAACAGTAAGTAAAATAATCCATGTTTGCCACGTTACCGTCTTTCTGTAGATATCTGAAATATTACACAACGAGTACCCAAAACTCAGGAGCCTGAATAGCTCCTGGATGTTGTACAAGGCTGCAGGTAAACATGCCCACTGTGTGAACTTTAGGTGTGTTTTTTTTATAACACTAAATTTTAGAATTTACTTATCAAGATCCATTTATTGTCATACTGTAGTGCATTGCTGTTGTTGGCACGAGAAACCTGAATTGGCTTGAAGTTTGGACAAATGGTTTGAGAAGTTGCAAATCATATTTTGTATTTTCCAAGCTACGTTTTGTGCAGCCATTACACTTTTATAATCCATTCTTGCTGCACCATAGTCATGTCATTAGCAAACTCATCTTCAGTGTTGACTGCGATTTATATGTTTCAGGGGGAAGTGGGCAAAGGCGTCTGACAGTTGTGAGCCCACAGGTAGAAGGCTACACCACCCCACAATTAAAGAGGGCATCCAATGGTGGAAAGATAACTTTGTATATAACACCTTTACAAGGTGAATTGGATGTGACCCCGCTCGCAAAAAATGCCTCAGAATTTGCTAAAATGCCTAAGGCAAGTTGCAAAAACTGCAAGGAGACAATGCCTTTGCATCTCTTAGCTTTACACGTCAAACGTTGCAAGGACAGCACCAAAGACTCTGAAGTAAGTTTTGTTCTTACATATCATTAGCAATTTATTAATAACTTGTATAAATAAATTAATACATTTATTAATTTATCAATCGATCGATCGATTGATTGATTGTTGTTTTTTTTTTTTTTTTTTATTTTATTTATTTTATGAACAGGACCTGAACTCAGATGTTGAGTGCGTATCGATCTGCAATTCAAGTGACGACACTGAGGCTGGCCCGTCTCCATCTCAAACCACATCCAATAAAGATGTAAGTCCATTTCCCAATTGGTCATGTCATTTTTCGTATCCATTCTTTTTACTATTGTTATTGCTGTTGGTTGTGTCATTATCTGATTACGCTCACATATTGAAATCGCAAAGTCATATTCTTCTTCTTATTATTATTATTAGGTAGATCTTTGGCGCTCTAACTACGCCTGCAGTTATGACCCTATCGATTCCATCATAGTGCCGTCACCTACACAGTTGTAAACATTTAGTGACTTATTAGAAAGGAGAATTAGGCTTCTTGTGCGTTTTTGCTTTGAAGAACTTTTAGTAGCCTATTAGTATTGGAAAACAAACAGGGTCTGTAGTACAATACACTTGTGTTGCGGGGCAGGTTCTGGGAGCTAAGGTGGTCAGTTTTATCACTGAGATGCATCACATTCACATTTGCTCAGGGAAATGCATTTTGTAGTTTCTATTGTTATTGGTGTTGGTTGTGTCATTTATGTTCTTGCCGTTTTTATACATCTCAATAATACTGAATGTATTTCCATGGTTATTTTTTGTTTATGGACCTGTCACACTCAAGCATATGCAGACTACTAGTGAGCAGGTGTGCAGAACATGCCTTTAACAGTATCTGATTTTCCTATCTCTTCTGTGAAGAGGAATGCCTGTCCAACAGCTGCATTGTCCTCCATGGCTTCCTGCCCCATATGTAGTCAACTGTTTACTACAAGCAGTCTGGAGGTTCACGCAAGCTTCTGCGGAGAGAGGTAGTCATCTAAAAATTTGTTATTGAGGTGTTATTTAAACAAGAGTGGCCCAATAATAAAGTGCCAAACCTACTTTTTTGTACACAGCATCCCTGATGTCTCCAATGTAGCAAGCACATCTGCAAGCATGTCGGCAAGCACGTCTGCAAGTACGTCGGCAAGCACGTTGGCAAGCACGGCAGTTGGCTCTTTGTTATGTCTCTTTAACATCTACCTACTGTGCATTTATCGTGGTTCTTTATTTTTGATTATTTAAAATGTCTTTATCCTGTCAGAATGGAGGACTGTGGCATACCCCAAAAGAGCAGTTTGGCTTTTTACCCAAGAGTTGCTACAAAACAAGAACAGTTTGGAAGAGAATTGTTTCACGGTGGACTTAAGGAAAGACAAGGAAGAGCAGGACAGGTCCTACGTCTGTTTCTATAAGCACAACAATGTGGAGTGGGCGTCGCCACTTAGATGCAGACTTGAAGGTGCACTATATTTTTTAATTTCGGTGTGACAAATTCCAAAGAATCGTGGTAATTCTTGTTTTTCTATTTTTGTATTATTTAATAAATATAAACATTATCCGAATCAGGGTGTTGCTGTTTAATATGTTGATGTGCTAAATTGTCTCCATCTTTCCCATAGGAGATGCTGCTGTTGGACTTGGTGTCAATCGACATGTTATGTGGACAATGATGTTAAAGCTAAGAAATGGACACATTAATCTTGGTTAGTGCTTATACTACACTCAGTTTCTAACATTTCAAATGTACAAGTTGGCATGGTTTGGCCTAATAGACGACAATAAAATGGAGTTTCACAATTATAATCTATCAACAATACATTCTTAAACCAGAAAACGGTGCGATGTCCAAGATTTTTGAGGGTCAGTCGAACCACTTTGTGCCTACCAACTCCGCTGTGATGGGGGAGAGTGAGCTGTTCTTGATGGCAGGAAGAATGATAGGGCATTGCATTTTATATGGTGGTCCTGCTTTCCCCGGTCTCAGCCCAGCCATCAGGCATGTTCTTTGTGGTGGTTCCACAGAGACTGCCACAGTAACTATTGAAGACTGTCCTGATTTGGACATCCGAGAATCAATACAGCTGGTAAGTTATAAGTCTAACATACTGAACATCAGGAATGGGGAACAATTTTGGGACGCATTAGAAGTTATAAAAGTAACATCAGTAATGTTAGTGAAAGATAATAATACCTGTGTGACTTGCATTCATAATAAAAATGTTGCCACTTAATTTCTTCCCGCCTTTCTTTCATACCTTCCCTTCTCGCTGCATTTATTTCCCACCTTTTTTTCTGGCTTTTTTTCCTATCTCTGAAGTTGACAGAAAATTCTGAACTCAAAGGTGAACAACGTGATAGTGCAGTCAGCGTTTGCATGGCGTGGGACCTTCCACTTCCAACTTCAATCAACATGAAGTGGCTCCATGACAAGCTTCTCCTGCATGCGATAAAATTTAATTTTATTTGCTATGAAGAAAATTTTGTTTTTTTGATAGTTAGTGGTATTGGTGTTTTTGTTATCCAGACTTGTAATGCCGTTTTATACAGGTTCTGGGGCGATCCGTCAAGCATGTGAAGCAGTTAAGAAAAGGACTAAAGGAGCCTGGCATTTGGCCACTTCTCTCCAATAGAGCAGATTTGGTCAAGCTGCTTTTTCCTTGCGAGAAGGAAGCTGAGGTCACACCCGAAGTACGTGAGATTAGTTTTAGTATGTTAATTAAGCATCAAAAGATGGATATTTTAAGTCTCCCATTGATTCCTCCTTCCTTGTTAAATTTTCATTCCCAAGTAAGAATATTATTTGAGACAAGTCTCTGTCTTTGCAGATGATACTTTCACAAATCACATGGCCTGTGCTAAAATCAGATGTAGACTCTGATGATTAAGATGATGTCTCGGTCGAGGCCATGACCCGGGTCAATGCTTTCTTCAGGACTTTTATTGAAGATGGTGTGTTTTTTGAACATATTCTTTTTTCAAAATGTATTTTAGTCTTTCAATTGAACTAGACTTCCTTCTTTCCATCCTGCATTCCATACTTCCTGTTCCTTGCTTCCACCTCTTTTTTTGTCTTTTCCATTGAACAAAACTGATACTTTCAGTTTAATAAATAAATTCAGAGGACGTGTCTCACAGGTCTGTTCTGTCTTTTCAACAGCCTCGTCAGAGCAACTGAAGAATCTGCTGCGTTTCTGGGTCGGTTGGGAGGTCCCACCCAAAGAGCTGAATGTGAAGGTGGCAAGTGGCCGTTTCCCCAGGGCCCTGACATGCTTTGAAACAATCAAGTTGCCGGACCATTACGCAACCTATAAAAACTTTGAGTCTGACCTGTTCGCTGCCATTACTACCTGCGACACAGGGTTTGGTCTTGTTTAAAGGCCAAAAAAATGAAGATGTTGGACATTGACTGTTACTTCAAAGTTCTCAGTGGGTTCTATGTTTGTAAATGAGGGCTCTCCTGGTATTTTAAGATTTAACACAGAATGCATAAGGTAAGAAGAAGAAAGGGGAGGGGCTGTACCACTGAGAGATGTGGCCCGCTGGGCAGGGTTGGACTGAGGGGTTGCTATGGAGACTGTCGCCAAGGAGACGCTGCCACAAGTAGGGGGCGGAGTTCTAACGATTCTGCTCCGGGGCTGTGTGATGGGGAGCGCCTTGGGGTGTGACTGTGCGGGCTGGGACTCGGGGGGTGGCGGCTGGGCTTTGGGCAGGGGTGGGGTGCTGTGCTGCTGGGGCTGGGGCTGTGGTGTGTGGTGCATAAGACAATATGATAATTGGTAATTACTGCTTATTATGACAAGTCTTAAGAGGCAATACAGGTTGTAAACGTCTTACGTCTGTTATAGATTCAACAGGAACTAAATTTAACCAGGTTTAATTAGAAATAATTTGGCTGGTACAGCTTTGCTATGATATTTTTGCTTGACTGTTGCCAAACAAGAGTTGCATAGTTTTTCACTTTTTTTAAATTATAGTATATAGTAAAGACTTAGGACAGGTGGTAGATGGTCTTAACAGGTCTTGAATCAACCTTCATTTCAAAAAGAATTGGGATTGAGCAATTTCAATGATGTCCTGTTTGTGTATTTCACACTAAATGTTTATATCCTCAGTGCATAATTCTGTGAAAATTGGTTCAAGTTAATTGAAGTAACAAGCCTACAAGCAATTGTTGAATAGTCGCCATCAGGTTATCAGTGTATTAAATCAAGCAAACTTGACTCATCTAGGAAACATTTATTTAACATGAATGGTTACGTCTGGTACCTACAATGGGAAAAGTTACAGTTGCCGTTGCATAGCAAGGGTAAATTACAACAAAAGGTTTTTAACTTTTCTTTTTTATTGAAACAATTTTCTTTGTGGCTGCCATGAAGTGGTACGGTTAATATTGTTACATTTACCACATATCTGCTTTTCTTTTCTCGCTGTTGGGTATGTCTATGTGGCACTATGTTGCAAATCCGTTATCTTAAAAAAAATGTACACGTTAAATAATTAAATAATTGATCGATCGATCGATCAATCAATCAATCAATCAATCAATCAATTAAACTCCATATAACTGTTCTAATAAATTTGTATCTTATGTTTGGAGTTTCGTGTCATGACCTTATTTATGCTCATATCACTCAGGTATAACTTTTCTTTTATCACGAGGCCAATTTTCAACTATACATTAAACTATTAGGATTGAACAGGAAGACACTTTCGGTAAAACGTTTACATATAAGAAATACACAAAAGAAAGCTCTTACAGCTGACTGTTGAATAACCGTATAACAAATCAAAGACACTATGTTAATAATCCTCTGCACACATTCAATGGTTGAAATGTAAATGTCCATTCCATGACAATCAGAGAGAGCAACAGGATCTATTGATGCTTTTGAGGTGCTCCATCTCCAGTTCGTCCAGAGAACTCTTGAGGACAGGAAGACAGACACCAGTGCTCTGGTCACCAAGAATTCCACTGGACTCCCACTCAATCTCTGGTATTTGCAGTTACTACAGAAACAAATCACTTATGGTGACATAATGCTGCGCAATACTTTTAATGTTACTCTTAAGAACAAAATTTTCTTTATTGCATCTGAATGTAGTTGTAATGTTGACACAATGGGCCACTTGATTTACGGACATAAAGAGCCTAAAAGTAAAGTGCGGTTACAAAGGAAGATATCAATCTGAAAACAATGCACAAAAACATATAAACTAATTAATCAACTTTGTACCCTGAATAATATTTGGTTGGTGTATTGCAGTGCATGGGACAAAAATGTTATGCCATTTCACATACACTTGAGAGATCAGGGTCTGGAACGGGACACTGCATTTGTCCCATTTCCCACAGTTGGTTGGGTGACAAGTTTTGTTCCGATTTCAACAGATGGTTGTCCCATCCATCACAGAACACATCAAGGGCGGCCTGGAGCCGTGGGATGAAGACATACTGGCAACTGAACAAGTGAAGTTCATTGGACAGATCAAGACGTTCTTCCTCTTCTAAGGTGTGAAGAACACTGTAGAAGACATTTGTCACTGCCATGTAGACATCTCTCCAAAGTCTCTCAATCCTGGAAAAATTTGAAGAAATTCCTTAGTAAAAACAGTTAATTTCTGTAACAATATGGATTGATCATGAACAATTTAAACACACATCAATGTCAGCTTTAAGTTTCATAAGCACAGCATTTAACAGAAAAATGCCTGATAGCGGTCTATCTCCACCTTTGTTGTAGTGGAGTAAGTCTTTGAAATCAAGCAAAGAACAAAGCTGTCCATTGCCCATAGTTTTTGTGGGGTGTCCAAAACAGTTTCAGTTTCTTTTCAGTGCTTTTCAATGAAGCTGACTCAATATGACCAATTGGCAGTGGACTTAGTTGTCCAGAGCTGCTAATTGTTCGTGTCTAGCTAAATATTTAATGTACTGTCATTTATGTTGTATACTTTCATACTATGTATACTTTCAGCATTAAACACATTTTGTTATGTCAATATACTACTATTGGTGTCCAGTTATTTGACAGCCAAAAGAGAAAAAACAAGACGTGATGCCCCAGTACTATTATTTGTTAGCATGAAGGCTATATCCCATATGCTGACTGACCTCTGTAGATGATTGCAAAGATATCACAAATGGTTGCTAAGCCTATGCTAGGCTGTCACAGGCGCATAATGTTTTGTGACCACGTTTAGTAAGTTATACTACAAGGCAAAATTGGCAACTGGTTAATGCGTGGCTGCAAAAGTAAACCAGGTGGTTTATGATACAATACCCTTGCAACAATCTTCAGGGTGGTTGTTGGTATCCAAGAGAAATTTATGTGTTTGGGTGTACATTGTAGTGGATGTTTCATTAAAAAGAAAAAAAGATATACCTTTGATTAAGCACACTCTTTCCAGAAATAAAACTCCCAATTCCAGTACCACAAACAGAGAACATGAGTCGTGCTACACCAACATTCTCCACTCCTTGATCAGCTCTTACTCTGAGAAATGTACATGATAAATACAACACCATAGTTGTCAGGGAATTTTGTGGAACTATACATATTTCATATTATAGAAAGATCAATGAAATGCTATAGAAATGTATATCTTGTAGTGATAAAACAAAATTGGGACATGATTGGTCAGTTGTCAGTTTGTTGACATGTTTTTTGATATGATTGTCTGAACCAAATCTGGTTAGCTGTGCAATACAAGTTACCATGTGAAGTACCCTTCTTAAAGGTGAGCCTGCTTCAAATCAATTTATTTGTTTTTGGGCTGTATTCAAAGAATACATAAAAGTTATAAATAACTCATAACTAACAGTTACAATAACCTCCTAAAAATAAGAGGTGCGTCAGTCCTATGTTTAGGATTCCTAAGTCAAACAATCCAATGACACCTGTATTACACAGACTATGGAAAAACTGAGTTTGCAGCAACGATGAATCAAATTCAGAAAGAAATATGAATCAAACCAAAATTATCTGAAATGTTTTGCCAGTATGTTTAGTTGTGTACAAACACAAGCTGGTTTTATGACCATTGCTGCTCTGCTGCAATTAGAAAATACTAGTAATTACGTAAATATATTGAAGTGTTCATTGTACCTCAGAGGAAAGCCATATTTTTGCACTAATTCTTGGAAAAAGGACAGGTTTGTAGATGACAGGTTGTTATTTGCAGCGCCAAGGTACATTATCTAAAACAAAAATAACCATTAGTAACCATTAAAACATGTTTATGGCTGTGTCGGAAATTACTTTAGCATTTACTACTCCACATAAAATAAACACTGATAAGTTAACTCAGTACTGATCAATAAATTGATGAAGATTATTTGTGAATATCAGAAATGGCCATTTTCTGCTCACTATTAATAATAATAATAATAATAATAATACATTGAATTTATAAGGCGCCTTTCAAGGCACTAAAGGTCGCCGTACAGTAATATAAAAAACAGTTCTCATAAAAATAATAAAAATAAATAAATAAATAAAATAAAATAAGATCAAAATAAGTAGTATACAATTAAAAAGGCATGGAGCCTGCAATCAAGCATTAAAAAGCATCACGTGGGACAGTAAGCCAGCCTAAACAAATGGGTTTTGAGGTGGTTTTGGAAACAGGAAATTGAGTCCAGATTTTTGATGTCAGGGGGGAGGGAGTTCCATAGACGTGGGGCGGAGCTGCTGAAGGCTCGCGATCCCATGGTGGACAGACGAATTTGGGGGACGATCAGGTTGATGGAGGAGGTAGATCTGAGGGACCGGGTGGGAGTGTTAATATGAATGAGGTCAGACAGGTATGGAGGGGCTAGATTGTGGATGGCCTTGAATGTATGGAGGAGGATTTTGAAATTTATTCTGTATTTGATGGGAAGCCAGTGGAGTTGGAGCAGAACGGGGGTGATGTGACAGATGGCAGGGGTTTTGGTGATGATGCGTGCGGCAGCGTTCTGGACTAATTGCAGTTTATGGAGGAGTTTGTGGGGAGACCGAAGAGGAGGGAATTGCAATAGTCCAAGCGGGAAGTGACAAGAGAGTGTACCAGGACTGCAGTGGTGTTGGGAGTGAGTGAAGGGCGGAGGCGGTTAATGTTTCGGAGGTGGAAGTAGGCAGACCGGATGGTGTTGTTGATGTGGGTGTGAAATGATAGGGTGCTGTCGAGGACAACACCCAGACTCTTAACCTGGGGGGGGGGGGGAACCGAGGAGTTGCCGATGGTGAGGGAAAAACTGGGGAGTTTGCTGAGTGTGGACTTGGAGCCAATGAGGACTACCTCTGCTTTATTATCGTTTAATTTGAGGAAGTTTGAGGTGAACCAGGATTTGATTTCCTGTATGCAGGCACAGAGGGAGGATGGGAAGGTGGATATATATATATATATACCAAGTGGAAGGAGGTAGATGATGAATAGGATGGGGCCAAGGACGGAGCCCTGGGGAACACCGGATGAAAGGGGGAGGGGTGGGATGTGAATGATTTTAATTGAATGAACTGATGCGGCCAGATAGATAGGATGGAACCAGTCTAAGGGTGTGTGTGATAGGCTAGTCTGTCGAGGAGAATGGAGTGGGAAATGGTATCGAAGGCCGCGCTCAGATCGAGGAGAATGAGAATGGATAGTAGTCCAGAATCAGCTGCCATCAGGAGGTCATTAGTGATTTTTATGAGGGCTGTTTCCGGATTGGAACTGTTCATATAGATTGTTACTGGAGAGGTGAGCCTGAATTTGTAATGATACTGTCTTTTCCAGGATTTTTGAGAGAAATGGCAGGTTGGAGATGGGACGAAGGTTATTTGCAATGTTTGGGTCTAAACCAGGCTTCTTTATTAGGGGAGTAACAGCAGCGGATTTGAAAGAAAGTGGGACAGAACCAGAGGTGAGGGAGGAATGAATGATGGCTGTTATCAAGGGTAACAGGGAGGGGAGGGAGGCTATAACCAGGGAGGATGGCAGGGGGTCAAGTTGGCAGGATGATGGCTTGGAGGTCCGAATGAGTTTGGCTAGATCAATGGCAGAGGGGAGTTGGAAGCAGGAGAGACGTGCAAAGAGCGGGGGATGGGGGACAAAAGGAGGTGGACCAGATGTGTGAGGGGTCAGTTGTTGGTGGATGGTAGCTATTTTGGAGTTGAAACATGACATCAGGGAGTTGCAATGCTCATTGGAGTAAAAGTGTGGGGGGAAGGAATCAGGGGGGCGTAGTGAATTGTTGACCAATGAGAACAGGGCCCTGGAGTTCCCAGCACCCGCAGTGATTTTATCGGTGAAATATTGGGTTTTGGCTGAGGAGAGGGCGTCTTTGTAATGAAGGATATGGGCATGGTGCATCTGTTTGTGTATGGTGAGTCCGGTTTTCCTGAAAAGCCGCTCCAGCTGACGTCCTTTGGCTTTCAGCAGATGTAAGTGAGGGGAGAACCAGGGGGCAGAGTGGGGGAATGAGACAGTCTGAGTTTTGAGGGGGGCAAGTGTGTCCAGTAGGGTTTGGAGACTGTCGTTGTAATGACAGGCGAGCTGATCCGGGGTGAATGGGGTTGATGATCGTGAAGCAGTCAATGCCTTTTGTGAGATCGGCTATGTTAATATTTTTGATATTGCGGAAGGACATGATACGTGATTGTTTGGTTTTGGATAGCGTCAAATTTAAATTAAATGAAACAAGCATGTGATCAGAGATGGGGAGATCAACAGCAGAACCGTCTATTGAAAAAACTATTTAATTTCAACTGTATACAGTACTGAATGAGTGGATGTGAGAGTGGTTTCAGACACAATTTTTTTTGTTATACATACAGTACAGAGCATATAGTAAATCAATTTGTGAAAAAGCATGTGGAAATGATGCAGTTGCAGAATCAGAATATGTAAATTATCATATATCTATATCTATATATATATATCTATATCTATATCTATCTATATATATATATATATACATATATATATATATATATATATATTTATATATATATATATAGGTTTGTCACAAATTCCAACCTTCCTGGAATACCCATCAATTCCGCCGAAAATAACAATGCCGTATCTGTTGTGAGAAAAAAAGGAAAATTTAATTATCAAACAATGGTTAAGATGGAGAAATTGGGATGTAAAATGTTGATTCAGTAAACAGTATTTAGCAGATTTTTTTTCTCCAGTTTTAATAAATCATAGCTGTTGGTGTCTCCAGATGTATTCATATGAACACGTCCATTGTACCTCAGCGCACAGACACAACAACTTTCTTACCTAATCAACTTGTGATTGGTGTCAATATGGACAAGAGACCTTGGGCAGGGTACCGAATATGTATGTCTCACAACACACCCCATACAGGTCAGTCTTGTCAGCATACCTACGGTGTCCACTCTGTGCATTGAAGCCCTTACACGCTCCCACTGAACCAGGTACCCCCTGGATTTAAGGGCCCCCTTAATAATTCGATAACCACAGTGTGGCATTGTCAACTTTATGTCCACAACCATGGCATCCAACTCTTCATCTGTCATTTGACTATACAGTGAAGCCACTGACATGTTTTCTGCCAGTGTTCTGTGAACTGTATGTCTTGACACTCCTAACAAGCTTGCTATGGTTGTGAAAGAAATAGGCATTTCCAGAAGATGCTGAAGATGCTCTGGGCTTAAATAAAGCCTGGGACGCCCTGTCTGACCGGCAATAACTTCGACTGGAAGATTGGATTCCAAATCTTGGATATTCTCCCTTTTATCCCTGATCATCCTACACAACTCAGATAGTGTGTCTATGATGCACACTGGAATGTCAATACTATTTGAAATGGCACTAATGAATACCAGGTCTTGGGTACTGTCGCGTCCCGCAGTTCTGAGAGACGACAGGACTAGAGGTATAAGCAATAGCAAGCTTTAATCAATAAAGTAATCAATACAGAATAATAATGTCCAGAATATAATGATATCAAATGATGACAAAATACGATGATATCAGTAGATATCATCGGGTGGCACACACACACCGCCCCAGTATACCGAATGCCACCACCTGGGAGGGGTGTGCCCTCCTTTTATACAGTGGTAGAATACAAGATCATATGTCAACTGGATGGAGAGAAGTCATTGGTTTGGACTTTAAGACCCTCCCTTGTTGGTGCGCAGGCTCAGTCTTAAGCCTCTAGGCACGCCTCTGCCATTGTGTCGTTGTATCAAATACAGGAGTGTGCTGTAAGAGAGGGGGAGAGTCTACCGAGATCGTAACAATGACCATTGACAGACCTTGAACAGATTATAATGTGTAGGATTGTCCTTTTAATACACAGCACACAATATATGTAATTAAGTGGTCTAATACACAGCATATAAAACATGTAACTAAATGGTTAAATCTTAACAGTACACACAAATTCCATGAGGTCTAAATCCAATGGACTGTGCTCTAAAACATGTAACAGTCGGGAATGTAGCCTTTCAAGGAGGTTGCGGAACCTGTCAAAAAGAAATGATTTGACATTAGCTTATAGTGGACTTCTTTTTACATTACACTTTTATGAAAACTTGGACAGAAACAACACCTACTGATGCATATTACACTGTGACATAACCAGGCCACTTACTAATCCAGGAAAGTAAGGTGTATGTTAAAATTATGATACACTCTCCAGCAAACTATACTAGCTAAAAGAAAGAGCGGGGGGACCGAGCAGTATTGCCAATGATTAAAGTAGCTGGGCTACTGGGTTACAAGCCCGACACAATTGACAAAATTGTTTCCCAATGGAGAACCATCCATCTGTCAAGTTGGGACTCAACTGAAAATACTATTGAGTTTTGGAGTGAAGTGAGTAACTACACAGACTCTTCCGGATCAAATCCATTTGAAGAACTATGCAAAGCTGCACTCGCTGCCCTTTCCCTGCCACACTCAAATGCGGAGGTTGAACGGCTGTTCAGCCAAATGAGTGTGGTCAAGTCCAAGTTACGAAATAGAATGTCACTGCACACTCTCAACTCTATACTCCTGGTGCAATATGGACTGAAGCTGGCTGGTGAAACCTGTTACCAGCATAAACTTCCAAGTGTGGTTCTGCAGCAGATTGGCACCACAACAGCATACAGCTTTAAGGCCACTCCATCTTCTTCTGCTGGTTCCAGCTCAGTGGCAATGCAGTTGGACAGTGAAGATGAGGAGGACTTCCTTGCCAATCTACAGTATGATTCTTCATATTTTGGTATGGAACGAGTGATCTTCTTGGACACACAGCATGGAGGCAGTGTGTGCGCACTGCAAGTTACTTAATAAAAAAAATAAAAAATGTTTTTATTGTGTAATTGTTCAATAATTCGATGTGCTGGTGTTTAAAAATGTAAAATATCTAATCATAAAAAATTTGTGGTTTATATTACTTTTACAAATAAAATGTGTTATCTAAACTAACTGATTTTAAATCATATTTATGCCAAGGTTGTCAGTCAATTTTAATATACATATTTTTGTATTAACAACAAATAGTGGTACAATTAGCATGAAAAACAAAGAGAAATCAGAGTACATTTGAATAACATTGTGTATTATACATAGTACATTTTAATAACATATCTATGTCATGACGTCACTCAATGACTTCACGTCATTTAGCAACTTTTAGCAACAAATCAACCTGCCTTCAGCAACTTTCTCTGAGAATGAGTTGGCAACACTGGGACCGAGTTGTTAGTTTTATTTATAGTACAATGCAAGACAAACACATGCACTATTATTCTTGAAACACTGTTAGTTATGAACTTATAACTTTATTGCAGCTAAACTGTACTTACACTTAAAAGTTACCATAAAAAAGCGTTTATTACACACTATGTAGTGCCTAGAGAAAACGTCACTTACCCATGCCATGGCTGTTCGAAAACCCAAAACAAAAGCGACCTTGGCTTTTTACATATGGTAAAGGTGGTAAACCATGCCAATGGTGACATAGCTATGTAAGCGTGCGCCCAGTTAAGTACCGGCAAAAAAGTATAAAATACGCAGTGCTATCAATGCAAGTTACTTGCTACCGGTCATGTTTAAATCAATCGGTGCTACCGTACCGCGAGCTCATTTACCGGCTCATGTGACATTGTTATAAACGCGTTGATTGGATGTTATATGTCGAAGTGCACTTTGGGAGTCAGAGAAAATCTACTGAGACACACAGACGAACCGCCACACGGACGGATCTCTATCACAGAGACAAATCGCTACACACGCAAAGATCTCGAGAATGCAGATCTCTGCAACGGCAGAAGTGTAGCAAGTCACGTGTAAAAACACCTCTAATTGAGAGGCCCGCGTGAGTTGTAATTTATGCTTGTCTGTATTTTCAGCTCTTGCAGAAAAATACTTAGACTTTTAGCCATTAATAAACTCACCTGGTATTTTATGTCTAATGAAGTCTTCTGTGAATCGCTTATCCCGTTAGCTTTTTCCAGTACGCAAGAGGCTCGTAATGGCGGCAGAATTGAAACTTAAGCAATATTGGTGGGTGTGGTGGTCATGCCGTATTACTCTAATAGAATTTAATCTGTAATTTTGCTCCCACTCTAGCAGCCGTAGGTAATAATTACACTCCATTACGATTAAATGTGACTACTTTAGAGGAAAATTATATTTACTCTGAAATAAACACTCCCCAGTTTTTCCTGCTGTGTACAAACCGAACAGTTGTGTTACGGATAATGTTAGCTAGCTGACATGACTCGTTTTACACTCACCGAAACCTTGTAGAGCAAGTCCTATGGTGTCATTATTGCAGCAAAACTATTTGCAAAGCGTGTGGAGAGTTGTGTATCTGTATCTCAATCGGTGCGTGCGTAATCAGGTTTGTAAATGTATAAAAAATATCCGTCTGTATTCAGATTTGCAAGTGTATTGAGAGTTGTATATGTGTAGACAAGTCTGTGAATGCGTGCATAGATCTGTAAATGTGTAGACAAATCTGTAAATATGTACGTGGATATTAATATTGGTTAAATTAATGTGTAAGGTAAAACATTTGAGCAACATTACAGCTAGCTAGCATTATAGTGTAGGCTTAGGCTACTGCACAATTCGCTGTCAGATGCTAAAGTTAGCATCTGACGTTAGCTAATTAACTACACTTTTCGTGGTTTATGGACAGTATCAACGCTAGGTGGATGGTGCAACACCAGTATTAAATTCTCAACAGAGCAGTAGATATTAGATAGCAGACTTTACTGACAGCAGGTGCAACACATGTTTTACTTCGAACAGAGCATTGTAGGCAACGACGGTTTTTAGCTGCAGTTTGGTTGGTACAACACACGTGTGTTTTACTCTGAATAGGGCACCCAAGGCAGGCAGTTTTAAGCTGCTCCTTGGTCGGTGCAAGACGGTTGTTTTACTTTTGAACAGAGCATTGTAGGTGATGGTTTTTAACTGCAGTTTGGTCGGTGCAACACGTGTGTGATGGTGACGGTTTTTAGCTGCAGATTGTCGGTTGCACACGTGCATTTTACTCTGAACAGAGCACAGCACATTCTCTGGCTTCGCCAGGGCCATGCGCATTGCTTTCATCAAAATCCCTCTGGACGCAATTGGATAGACCTACAACCAATCAGGGCAACTAAACATGTGACATCAGACTACAGCGTGCAGCTGAGATTTGATCATGGTGAAATGAAGCATTATGGCTATTGATTATTTTTTTGTGCCGTTTCTCCCATGTTAGTTTGAAAATATTGGGTATTTTTAATCATTCTTGTAAAATTTTCGAACATAGAGGAAGCGCCAAATCCGTTTTTGATCGACTTGTTGCAATGCGTATGGGGCTGGTGAAGCCAGACTGTCTATGTACCTGTAACCTATTAGACCCGCTCCTTCTTAGATAAACTTTGTGATTGGCCAAATAAACAGCCTGAGAGGAAAAAAGGTTGAATTGTGCGATCCCAAACCCTTGTGCAGTTGCAAAACAATGCGCATGGGTGTGGCGAAGCCAGTCTACACTGCACTAGGCTTGACTGTTAAAGCTTATTGGCCTTGACGTTAGCATTATTTTCAGTTTTATAGGCTATTGTGACCTGTTGCCTTTTGGGAAAGTGTAGGTTCATTGTTGGTACAGTGTTATGCAGAAGTGTTTGAAATGTTCCATATTTTTATAATGAAAATAGTTTACTACAGTGGAGGCATAACATTACCCCATGCATCATATCTGTTTAGTGTTAACATACTATGGCATTATTAATGTTGGCGGTTACAGTGGTAATGTACATTTAATTGTAGTTGTTGTACTGTATGTCTTAACTGTTAAAACTACTAAATTGCTGTGAAAATGTGTGATAATGCTATTGAAATTAACTCCTCCCCCCCTGTCATCAAGGATGCAGGCTATAAGAGTGAAGTACAGAGATCATCAGAAGTACATTTGTTATGAGGGGCAACTGACCTTCAAATCCTTTTTGGATTGTGGTGAGTGAAAAGTTACTAAGTTCGCACAATGACCTATGGATAAACATACTTGCGATGTCAGTTTATGCTTTGAACAACTGAAAAAGACTTTTCCTTGCATGCTTATTAGAAGCTGTACAGTAATACAATTCATTTTGTTTTGAAATTGTCGTGTCCCGTAGTTCTGAAAGACGACAGGACTAGAGGCATAAGTAATAGCAAGCTTTAATCAATAAAGTAATCAATACAGAATAATAATGTCCAGAATATAATGATATCAAATGATGACATCAGAAGATATCATCGGGTGGCACACACACCGCCCCAGTATACCGAATACCACCACTTGGGAGGGGTGTGCCCTCCTTTTATACAGTGGTAGAACACAAGATCATATGTCAACTGGATGGAGAGAAGTCATTGGTTTGGACTTTAGACCCTCCCTTGTTGGTGCGCAGGCTCAGTCCTAAGCCTCTAGGCACGCCTCTGTCATTGTGTCGTTGTATCATATCAAATACAGGAGTGCGCTGTAAGAGAGAGGGAGAGTCTACCGAGATCATAACAATGACCATTGACAGACCTTGAACAGATTATAATGTGTAGGATTGTCCTTTTAATACACAGCACACAATATATGTAATTAAGTGGTCTAATACACGGCATATAAAACATGTAACTAATGGTTAAATCTTAACAAATCCCTCCTTTCACACATCTAGAGGTGTGAAATCATAAAGTAACATGTGAAAAATCAAATGTGCATTCATCAAAGTAACATGTGAGAAATCAAAATAACATGGGAAAAAATCTAATTAACATGGGTGGGAAAAATCAAATGTTCAAAGTAACATGTCATCATCATCTTCATCCGCTTTGTCCGGGGTCGGGTCGTGGAGGTAGCAGTTCCAGCAGGGCATCCCAAACTTCCCTTTCCCGGGCCACATTTACCAGCTCTGACTGGGGGATTCCAAGGCGTTCCCAGGCCAGTGTGGAGATATAATCCCTCCACCTGGTCCTAGGTCTGCTCCGCGGCCTCCGCCCAGCTGGACTTGCCTGGAACACCTCCCTAGGGAGGCGGCCAGGTGGCATCCTTACTAGATGCCCGAACCACCTCAACTGGCTCCTTTCTACGCAAAGAAGCAGCGGCTCTACTCCGAGTCCCTCACGAATGGCTGAACTTCTCACCCTATCCCTAAGGGAGATGCCAGCCACCCTCCGGAGGAAACTCATTTCCACCGCTTGTATCCGCGATCTCGTTCTTTCGGTCATGACCCACCCTTCATGACCATAGGTGAGAGTAGGAACAAAGATAGACCGGTAGATTGAGAGCTTTGCCTTCTGGCTCAGCTCTCTCTTCGTCACAACGGTGCGATAAAGCGACTGCAACACCGCACCCGCTGCTCCAATTCTCCGGCCCATCTCTCGTTCCATTTTCCCCTCACTCGAGAACAAGACCCCGAGATACTTGAACTCCTTCACTTTGGGTAAAGACTCATTCCCTACTTGGAGTAGACAATCCATCGGTTTCCTGCTGAGAACCATGGCCTCAGATTTGGAGATGCTGATCCTCATCCCAGCCGCTTCACACTCTGCTGCGAACCGATCCAATGAGTGCTGCAGGTCGCAGACCGATGATGCCATCAGGACCACATCATCTGCAAAAAGCAGTGATGCAATCCTCTGCCCACCAACCCGCAGCCCCCCTCCCCCGCGGCTACGCCGTGAGATCCTGTCCATGAATACCACAAACAGGATAGGTGACAAAGCGCAGCCTTGGAGGAAGCCAACCCTCACCGGAAACGAGTCCGACTTACTGCCGAAGACCCGGACACAGCTCTCGCTTTGGGAGTACAGAGATTGGATGGCCCTAAGTAGAGACCCCCTCACCCCATACTCTCGCAGCACCTCCCACAGTATCTCCCGGGGAACCCGATCATACGCCTTCTCCAAATCCACAAAACACGTGTAGACCAGATTGGCATACTCCCAGGCCCCCTCAAAGATCCTCGCGAGGGTAAAAAGCTGGTCCGTTGTTCCACGACCAGGCCGGAAACCGCATTGTTCCTCCTCAATCCGAGGTTTGACTATCGGTCGAACCCTCCTTTCCAGCACCCTGGAGTATACTTTCCCGGGGAGGCTGAGTAATGTGATGCCTCTGTAGTTGGCACACACTCTCCGGTCCTCCTTTTTGAACAGGGGAACCACCGACCCGGTCTGCCACTCCTTAGGTACTGTCCCCGACTTCCACGCAATGTTGATAAGACGTGTCATTCATGACAGTCCCTCAACACCCAGAGCCTTCAGCATTTCTGGGCGGATCTCATCAACCCCTGGGGCTTTGCCACTGTGGAGTTTGACTACCTCAGTGACCTCCGCCAGGGAGATTGATGCTGATCCCCCATCATCCTCCAGCTCTGTCTCTACTATAGAGGGTGGGTTTGTCGGGTTCAGGAGTTCCTCAAAGTGTTTCTTCCACCTCCCAATCACCTTGTCAGTTGAGGTCAACAACGTCCCATCCTTACTGTATACAGCTTGGATGGTTCCCTGCTTTCCCCTCCTGAGGTGTCGGATGGTCTTCCAGAACCGCTTTGGTGCCAGCCGAAAGTCCTTCTCCATGGTTTCTCCGAACTCCTCCCACACCCGCTGCTTTGCCTCTGCCACGGTCGAGGTTGCAGTCCTTCGGGTCTGTCGGTACCTTGCAACTGCCTCCGGAGTCTCCCGGGATAGCATGTCCCGGAAGGCCTCCTTCTTCAATCGGACGGCTCCCCTGACCACCAGTGTCCACCAGGATGTTCGAGGGTTACCGCCCCTTGAGGCACCTAAGACCTTGAGACCACAGCTCTCAGACGCAGCTTTAGCAATGGAGGCTTTGAACATCGCCCATTCCGGTTCAATGCCCCCAGCCTCCACAGGGATGCCAGAGAAGCCCCGCCGGAGGTGTGAGTTGAAGGCCTCCCGGACCGGGGACTCCTCCAGACGTTCCCAGTTCACCCGCACTACACGTTTGGGCCTACCAGGTCTGTCCAGAGGCTTCGCCCGCCACCTGACCCAACTCACCACCAGATGGTGATCAGTTGACAGCTCTGCCCCCCTCTTCACCCGAGTGTCCAAAACATATGGCCTCAGGTCCGATGATACGATAACAAAATCGATCATCGACCTTCTGCCTAGGGTGCTCTGGTACCAGGTACACTTATGAGCATCCTCATGTTCGAACATGGTGTTTGTTATGGCCATTCCATGACTAGTAACATGTAACATGTAAAAGTAACATTTGAGAAATCAAAATAACGTGTCAAATAATCAAATGTGCATTCATCAAAGTAACATGTGAGAAATCAAAATAACGTGAAATAATCAAAATAACATGGGGGAAAAAAATCTAAAATAACATGGGGAAAAATCAAAATAACATGGGTGTGAAAAATCGAATGTGCAAAATAACATGTGAGAAATCAAAATAACATGGGGAAAAAAACTTAAATAATGCAAGCTGGAAGACGAGGAAGCGCTTTCTAGAGATACCCTCCTTTTATACCTTTTAAAGTATAACACCACCTAAAGCGCTTCCTCGTCCTCATCGGACGGGAACCATTCCGGGCCTTCCCCGGACATTAAAAGCGGCATTTGCTACCCCACTAAACCCTGGATGGGCCCCTCCTCTCGAGGGGGCGATACAGGGGTTTCATCGACCATTTTTCCTTGTTGGGACCTCAAGTCCAGCCGGACCTTTTATCGCTTCATGGAGCAGCCATTGGTTGTGTTCCCAAGAGCCTCCCTTCTCCTGGAGAGCTCGGAGGTCTTCTTCTGTTAATGAGGGTAGATTTGCGTGTGCCATCTGGACCATTTGTCCTAAGTAGCCTCCTGCTTTCTTTGCAGCTGCGTCTTCTGCGTCATTTCCTCTGGAATTGTCTGAGTTCATTCTCTGATGACCCTTGCATGTCATGACGGCCACAGCCGTAGGCAATTCCACTGCCCTCATTCGTCTTTAAGTGTTCACCATGTTTTACAGGTCTATTAGCCGATGTGAGAAAACCTCCATTGGGGGCCATTGACATGGATGGCCCCGTGCCCATATGCCGAGTCGGTAAACATGTGGACCGTTTTTTCTTCAGCCCGTTCCAGGGCTCGTGTTAAAGCCATGATTTCAGCCAGCTGTGCTGATGCTGGTTGTGGTATGGTGCCTGTGTCGATAGTAGCCATGCGTTCTCCTCTGCTCTCAACCACGGCAAAGGAGACCACATTTCCATCTTTTCCTGTGTAACAGCAACCATCGGTGTACAATGTCATGTCCGGGTCCGGTAACCGGGTGGGGGAGAGATCTGGCCTCAATTTTATATCTTGTCTTGCCAATGCCTCACAATCATGTGGTAGGTGCTCAGCGGTGGTCATTCCTGTTGCCATGTTTACGCCACCAGAAATAAAGGTAATGTGTGGTTGGCACAAAGTTGCCGAAAGTTTTATTTTCCGAGCCGTGGAAAAAGTAAAAGCTCTGGAATTCAGGAACGCCATTACACCATGCATGGTGTTGACGTTGAGTGTGTGGCACATCACTATGTGTCCCGTCTTCTCCACTGCCTTGGTGATGGCTACTAGATGTCTTGCACAGCCAGTCTGTCCTAACTCTACACTATCAAGTTTTGTATTTTGTAATACATTAATGGTCTTCTCTCCCCACCCTCCTTCTGGAAAAGGACAGCATTGACAATGCCGCCTTTTTCAGATACATCAAGGTAAAATGGGAGGCCATAGTCCGGTGTGGCCAAATGTGCAGCCTGGCCTAGACTCTGTTTAGTCTTAGTGAATGCCTCCTCAGCCTCAGGTGTCCAGAGAAGGCGGGCCTGCAGTTCTCTACAGCCAGCCGCGGCGACAATGTCACATAAGGGTTGGGTGAGGTCCACGTAACAAGGGACATGGTTACAACTGTAACCAGTCAGGCCCAAGAAGGCCAGCATGTGTTGCACAGTGGTGGGCTTCCCATGGGAAAGAATGGAGGTACGCTGGATGGAGGCATTGCTTCCGGTGCGCCGTGGAAAGGCTGCATTGACGATGGCTCCGCGACCAACTCGTAGTTTTTTGCCAATTATCTTGTTTATTTTTTTTATTTTACTTAGATTTTTACACACTGCAGTTTCGATCATACAGTATGACCGACAAGCAATTTTAGGAGTTCGTTCGGCACTGGACAGTAACTTATTTTCAACCTACCGAAGTTCGCGTTTCGACCCCTTTGTTTTGCCGCCGCTGTGCTTACCAACGCGCCGACGGAGGAAAAAGAAAAGAGGCAAACGTGCCGGAATCCTATGCAGATCTCGGGCTAGACACTGCAATCCACCGCTACCAAGCATTTTACTAGCAAATGTTCAATCCTTGGATAACAAAATGGACGAACTACACGCCCGGATTAACTTCCAGCGGGACATTGCTAACTGCTGTGTGCTGGCGTTTACCGAAACCTGGCTGGACCCAACAGTGCCTGACTCGGCTATGACCCCAGGTGGATTCTCCATCTATCGTCAGGATAGAACAACGGAGTCATGTAAGCGTAGAGGCGGTGGGGTCTGCTTTATTGTTAACTCTCGCTGGGGCACGGACGTAGCAGTACTAGCTAAACACTGCTCTCCAGACCTAGAGCTTTTAACCATAAAAGTCCGTCCCTTCTACCTCCCTCGGGAATTTAGCTCCGCTATAATCACAGTAGTTTACATACCCCCGCAGGCGGACAAAACGCGCGCGTTAGAACACCTTTATGGAGTAATCAATGGTCTGGAGAATGCTCACCCTGAGGCAGCTTCTATTGTTGTTGGCGATTTCAATAGGGCTAACATGAGGAAAGTTTTGCCTAAATATCACCAGCACATTAACTTCCCTACCCGTGGTGACCAGACTCTTGACCATTGTTATACTCAAATAAAGGACAGCTACAAACCCCTCCCCCGCCCTGCCTTTGGCAAGGCGGATCACACCTCTGTCCTGCTCCTCCCAATTTACAGACAACGCCTAAAACAGGAGAAACCGGTTCCTCGGGCAGTTCAACGATGGAGCGAGGCATCCATTGCCACCCTCCAGGACTGTTTTGAAATCACAGACTGGCAGATGTTCTGTGTTGCAGCTGATGGTAATATTGATGAATACACAGACTCTGTCTCAGCCTACATCTCCAAGTGCATCGATGATGTCATTCCGAGGGTCAATGTCAGGACTTTCCCAAATCAGAAGCCCTGGGTTAATGGTGATGTCCGTGCTAAGCTCAGAGCACGGTCCGCTGCCCATAGCTCTGGGGACCCGGAGGCCTTGAGGAAGTCCAGATATGACCTGTGGAGGGCCATCAGAGATGCCAAAAGAGCCTACAGGGACAAATTGGAGTCCAACTACCACAGCTCGGACCCAAGGCGCATGTGGTGCGGACTGCGTTCCATCACAGACTACAAAGGGAGAAATAGCAGTGATGTCCAGCCCCCGCCTCTCTTCCTGACGAACTCAACACCTTCTACGCACGGTTTGAGGCGAGCAACGCTACTCTTGCTGCTAGGCTAGATGAGGACCAGGACGACTGCACTCTGTCCCTGTCTACGGCTGACGTGAGGAGAGCTTTTAAAAGAGTGAACCCTCGGAAGTCACCAGGGCCAGATTGCATTCCGGGCCGTGTCCTCAGAGCGTGCGCCGACCAGCTAGCAGAGGTATTCACTTCTATATTCAACCTCTCCCTAAAACAGTCTGCTGTCCCCACCTGCTTCAAACAGTCCATCATTGTTCCTGTGCCGAAGAAACCTGCAATTTCCTGCTGGAATGACTACCGCCCTGTTGCACTGACCTCCATCATTATGAAGTGCTTCGAACGGCTAGTCAGGACCCACATCTGCTCCTTTCTTCCTGACACCTTGGACCCCCTACAATTCGCATACCGTCCCAATAGATCTACAGACGACACTATCGCCCTGACAATGCACACCGCCCTCTCCCACCTGGATAAGGTAGACACTTACGTGAGAATGCTATTTATTGACTACAGCTCAGCATTCAACACAATTGTGCCTGCTAAGCTCATTCCTAAGCTCAGGAACCTGGGTCTTAACAACTCCCTCTGCAACTGGATCCGGGACTTTCTGACGGGCCGACCCCAGGTGGTAAGAATAGGTAACCTTACATCTTCCAAACTGACCCTGAACACCGGAGCCCCTCAAGGCTGCGTACTCAGTCCCCTTCTGTATGCCCTGTTCACACACGACTGTGTTGCAACACGCAGCTCCAATGTCATCTTCAAGTTTGCAGACGACACCACCATCCTGGGTCTCATTTCCAACAACGATGAGAGACTGCCTACAGAGATGAGGTCAGCGCCTTGGCAACATGGTGCCAGGACAACAACCTCTCTCAACATCTGCAAGACTAAGGAGATGATTGTGGACTTCAGGAAGCGACAGGGAGGGGGTCATGCCCCCATTCACATCGACGGAGCTGAAGTGGAGAGAGTCTCCTCCTTCAAGTTCCTCGGTGTGGTCATAAATGATGATCTCACTTGGTCCAGGCAATCTGTCGCAATTGTGAAAACTGCCCAAAAACGGCTGTACTTCCTGAGAAGACTCAAGAAGTTTGGTATGTCTGCTAAAACTCTCACCAACTTCTACAGGTGCACCATTGAGAGCATCCTCACAGGTTGCATTACTGCCTGGTACGGCAGCTGCTCTGCTGCTGACCGCAAAGCCCTCCAGAGGGTGGTGAAGGCAGCGGAACGCATCACTGGCTGCCATCTCCCCTCTGTGCAAGGCATCTACCACACACGATGCCTTAGGAAAGCCCAGAAAATCATCAAAGACTGCAGCCACCCAGGCTATGGTCTTTTCTCGCTGCTGCCGTCTGGTAGACGCTACCGGAGCATCCGGGCACGGACGACCAGGCTCAAAAACAGTTTTTTCCCCCAGGCCATCAGGCTTCTCAACCAGTAACATTAACCCCAAGTCTGGGAAGCCTAGATAATCATCAAGACTCCAGCCACCCAGGCTATAGTCTGTTCTCGCTGCTGCCGTCTGCTAGAGGCTACCGGAGTCTCCGGGCACTGACGACTAGACCCGCAAACAGTTTTCAATGCGCATCACCACATCACAATCCTATGCACACATTCATTAACACTCCTGCACTTAATATTTGGACTGCACTCCAATTACCACTCACCATATCCCCCATCTGTACATGTGATGTATATCTTAGTATCTTAGTTACTTTTGTAGTATTTATTTTTTTTTATATTCTGGTATGGATATTTTGGCTCTGGTAGTTGTTGCCTGCCTTGTCACAAGAATTTCTTTGCTCAGAATGATCCTGTATTATACTGTGCATTTGACAAATAAAACACTTTGAACTTTGAACTTTGAGTGTTGGTAAGAGTCAAGGCGTTACACGAGATGAGCCTGCTTAGAAAGTTGACAGAACGTCGCACGAACTGGACCTTTTCCTTTTTTATTTTGTATCCTGCTTCTGCTAAGGCTTGGAGCAGGCAGAAAGTGCCAGTCAGGGCCGTTTCTGGGGTGGGCGCCGCAAGCAGCAGGTCGTCGACATACTGGATAAGGGTGACACCTGGTGGAAACGTCAAGGCAGAGAGATCCTTTCTCAGTGCTGCGTTAAACAGTCCCGGGCTGTCGCGGAACCCCTGAGGGAAGCGGTTGTAGGTGTACTGTTGTCCATTGTGTGTGAAAGCAAATATGTCTTACACTGCTGGATCTAGAGGTAGGCAGAAAAAAGCATTTGCCAGATCCACAACGGTGAAGAACCTGTGTGATGGGGTCAGATTCTGCAGAGCTAAATAGGGATCTGGAACAGGGCATGGATCGGGGGCAGTGGCTTCGTTGATACGCTGCAAATCGTGGACCATGCGCCAGCTTTTGTTGTCTGCCTTGGGTACAGGTAGGATGGGTGTTCCAAGGGGAGGAAGCCTGACGAAGTACACCAGCTTCCAACAGACCCTGGATTGTGGGGTCAATTCCCTCGGATTGTTCCCGTTTCAAGCGGTACTGATGCTGCTTTACTGGGGGAAAACCGGGTTTAAGTTGCACCGTGACAGGATGCTTAGATACTAAACCAACGTCATAAGGACCGGTTGTCCATAGAGAGGGGGATAGTGTGTCAAGCATTTTCTTTGCGTCTGGGTGGTCAGTGTGCTCTCTCCCATGATCTCGAGGCAGAGAGGGGGATTCCAAGAGGCCGATGTCGGTGTGTAGGTGGGTGATCCGATACATGCTGTTGGTGGAGTTACGCCAAAGATTGGGGTGGGGTGCGTGGTGGGGATCCAAACTGCTTGTTCAAGGGCATACATGGCTTTTGAGTTTTGACCATGGGGCCCAGAGAACGCGCTTCACAACCAACGCCAACTGCAATAGTCACGTGAGGGACAGAAGTCGGATCGTTGTAAGGAAACTCCGTCAGGATCCACTTGCGCCACTGCATGAAGGTGTGCTGGACCCCAGGAGAGTTGGGGCCAACGTCGGTCATCAAGTGAGACCAATAGACTGTGGTGGTTGGTTCAAAAGGAACTGTAGGGGCCGCACCCATGAACAGCATACGATGTGTGGTCCCTGTGGGAGCGGAACCTGCAATTCTGACTCCGTCAGGTCCACAATACACATTAATAGCCAATTTGGTAAGAAGGTCCCTTCCTAACAGATTGACCGGGCACGCAGGGGCATGTAAGAATGAGTGGGTGAGAGTTTGATTCCCCAGCGAAGTGGGCAAAGGCTGGGTGTAATATTGCTTTTGTGGTTTGCCGGAGTATCCAATTGTAGTGAGCGTGTTATTCGACAGGGCGGAGCCGGGGGGAAGGGAGGTCAAACATGACACGGCGGCTCCCGTTTCCACCATAAGTTGATAATTTGTTCCCCCTATGGTGCAGGTGATCATTGGCTCCTGTAGGGGAGCGAACGGACCTGCACCAGGCTCCTCGCCCCGTCAATACCCATCATGGTAACCATATTCAGGGTTGAACTCGTCTCCCGGGGCCCATGGTGCAGCCGTGGAGACCATTTGATGGGGAGTACCAGGGTCTTGGGTTGGAACGTGACTTGCTCCATGTCCGAAGGCGGGTACTCTTCTTCCTCTTCCCACTGGGGCGACTCTGTGTGTCCCTGCCACAGAGGGTGGGAGCAGCGGGCAGTCCCGCAGCCAATGGCCCTCCTTTTTACACAGGAAGCACCCAGTTTGCCTTGCTCTTCCTCGGCCACCCCCTCTACCCCCCCGATAAGTGGGTGAATAGTTTGGGGAAGCCTGCTGGACAGGGCCAGCCAAGGGCTGGGCTTGTGTCAAGGCCGCAGTCACTGCCTGCTGCATCATGGCAGACATGTCGGTGACGGGCATTTGTCGGGGGGGCTTTCCCTGCCTTGTTTTTGTTTACTTCTGCCTCTTCCTTTTGGACCTGGGCTTTTAGGAGGCGCAAAGTCAGGGCTTTTTCCGTGTTTGCCTGCTCCTGATCCTCGTCTTGGTATTTGGAATAATAATGAGCGAGATGCTCTCTGAACTCATGTTCTGGCTTACCACACAGACCCACATCCTCTAGTTGCTTTCTGACCTTTTCAGGGAGTCCCTTCACTATCTGGTGACGGTATAACTGCATAGTATCCTGAGAGGTGTCTGGACGAGCGCCAGTACCCTCCTCCCACATGTCTGAGGCTCGCTTCAAGTATTCGCACAGGCCCTCCCCACGTTTTGCCTTAAGTGTTTGCAGAGAAGCGGCGGTGGTGTTGGACTTATAGCTATGTCTTAGAGCTTTCCACACGTCGCTTCTGACTGCGTTGAGCGGTGTGGTGTCTGGCAGATGATCAACCCGAGCATGTCCCATCAGAGAGGTGCAGGCATGTGTTCCCTCTACACGGGCGTGTAAAGCCCTAAGATCGCCTATACACAAAACATCGCCAGCAGTTAAACTCTCAAAGATGCGGATCCAAGGTGTAGCCCCATTGGTCAAGGGTGGTAGCTTAGCACAAAGGCTATCCATGTCCCGGAACGCCCATGGTTGATATACTGCACGATGTGCATTGTCTACCCGAAGGGGGCACTGGCCCACCACCTGATGATGTATTTGGTAAGGGCTAGGGGCGTAATCACCTGAGTTCAAGGCTGGAATGATTGGCTGGGAGGTCCCCTGGGGTCGCGTATGACTGCTCACTGGACTGTCATGAGTGATGTGCCCTTTCACTTGGCCAGTGAAGTTTCCCGATACTTCTACTAGGTTGGGAGAAGATGTGTGCCTGGGCTGTGGGGCCCAAGCAGGTAAGGGAGACGCTGAACGTGGGTGTTGACGAGAATGGTCAAGAGGGAATGGTTGGAAATCAGTGCCAGTAGAAGCACCTGGAAAAGATTCCTTGTCTTCATCTCTGTTAGTGTGGCTACGTGTTTCCATATCATGCATCACCAATGAGGTCAACTCAGCCAACAACCGATGTTGTGCGTCTAGTTTCAGTTCCATTCCGCGCTTTTGAGCCTCACCCTCAAAATCCTCCACCTGCAGTGTACCTTTTTTCACAGTGAGTACTGGTGTTTGAACAGCAGGGGGAGACATGAGAGGATTGTACGGAGAGTGGGAGGGAGCAGAAGCTCCCTCCTTCAAGTACGGTGGGGGCTGAGGCAAGAAGTGTTGCCTCTTTGGGTCTGGGTGGACACAACTTTTCTGTCTCTTCCTGTTTCACAGTTTCAACTGACAATGGTGCCTGGACTGCACGTTTGCGGTTTGGTTTTTCTAAAAGCCCTTTAATTATGCTGCACATTTTCTCTACAACTATGACTTTATCACATGCTTTTTTATATTTAGTATGCTTAGGCCCCCACCCGCTTTTTCCTGATTTAATCCAGGCTGTCTCCGCTTCAGCCATGAGTGCTTTCTCGGTCGCAATCAGGATGTTCATAGCCGAATTGGTGGGCAGGGGGGTCGTGTCTGATTTTGGCATTGCCTTTCTATCTGCCCACACACCCCATTGTTTTTTACGCGCCTAAGTATCCCAGCGCGTG
Organism: Galaxias olidus; assembly: GCA_026901105.3. NCBI lineage: Eukaryota > Metazoa > Chordata > Actinopteri > Galaxiiformes > Galaxiidae > Galaxias > Galaxias olidus. The sequence continues at coordinate 91,289 of JAPMUY010010334.1, forward strand.
CTTCAGACGTATGGCAGGATTCAATGGCCGCGAACAAAGAGGTGCGCAGCTCGCCCACATTGGCCGGTAATGCGGTATTATTCATGTTTACTGATCGGCGTTTATGCTCTATTCTCCCACTTACTCTCCTCCGTAAATCACTTCCTATTTTCTTTTTATCAACAGAGCTTTCAGAACACAATTCTCTCAAATCTATTCTAGGCCACTCGACCCGCTACAGCTTTCTAAGACAATCTACTGATTTCTTAAGGCCACTAAACCCACAACAAGCTTTCTAAGACAATCTACTGATTTCTTAAGGCCACTAAACCCGCAACAAGCTTCCTAAGACAATTTATTGATTTCTTAAGGCCACTAAACCCACAAGCTTTCTAAGACAAGCTTTCTAAGACAAGTTTTATAAGACAATCTTATTTCTTAAGGCCAGCTTTCTAAACCCGCAAATATCACACAATAACATTCAGCTTATCTCCGTTATCTCTCCCACACACTCATAGTATACGGTCCTATTTCTACCTAGGCAGTTTTTGGTTTTAAGAACAGCAGGTCCTGCTTACCTTATTCGTATATCGTGGTTCTAAGAGTGTCCGGAAGAAAACAACTCCGGAGGGGTCGCCTTTCCCTATTCACCGTTCCGTCCTTCGCTTTCTCAGAGCCTGCGAAATCACGTCGGGGTCACCAATTTGTCGTGTGTAATCAATACAGAATAATAATGTCCAGAATATAATGATATCAAATGATGACAAAATACGATGATATCAGAAGATATCATCGGGTGGCACACACACACCGACCCAGCATACCGAATGCCACCACCTGGGAGGGGTGTGCCCTCCTTTTATACAGTGGTAGAACACAAGATCATATGTCAACTGGATGGAGAGAAGTCATTGGTTTAGACTTTAGAGCCTCCCTTGTTGGTGCGCAGGCTCAGTCCTAAACCTCTAGCCACGCCTCTGCCATTGTGTCATATCAAATACAGGAGTGCGCTGTAAGAGAGGGGGAGAGAGTCTACCGAGATCGTAACAATGACCATTGACAGACCTTGAACAGATTATAATGTGTAGGATTGTCCTTTTAATACACAGCACACAATATATGTAATTAAGTGGTCTAATACACAGCATATAAAACATGTAACTAAATGGTTAAATCTTAACAAAATGGTCCATATAGAGTGGACCTATCAATTTCTTCAGTTTCATTAGCCAACATGTTTTTTTAGATACCATAATGTTGCCTGTTTTGACTTTACTATTAGAATTAGGGCTGCAACTATAAATATTTTTTGTATTAGAGGATTCTTCAGATTATTCCAGAGTAATCGGATAAATACTTGCTTTATTAAAGAGCAATAATAAATATACAAAAGGGAAAATATGGGGCTTTTTTTTGCTTAAATTGAATTCAATAATCTGTCAGAAGTTTGAAGAAGAAAAAGATGACATTTTATGTATGGAATCTTGCTCCATGTGCTTTTACAAAGGCAACATTTAAGGAGGTGTATTCTCATGAATAACTTTCCTTACATGTCTCTACATATTGTCTTGCATAGCCAAAGATGTGTCGTGTCATTGTGGTATTTCAGCTTGAAATGATCCCAAACTTTGGTCACTTTCTGTCGTTTTCCCTGGCCTGTGTCTTTGCCTCGCGTATGTGCGTTGTGCGACAGTATTAATCATCTGTATAATTGGAATTAAGTCAGTTTTGGGATTACAATGTTCAAGTAAAGATGACCTTGTGTTCTGTTTTTCTCAACAAATACACAACAGATTCATCAAAAAGATTGTGCAATCTTATTTTGTCTTTACAGTTGCCAAGAAATTTGACATTCCAACCTTGGACTTAAAGGTTTATGATGAATCGAAGACTGAAGTTGACGAGGAAGTGTTTGAGTTTCTTCTTTTATTTCTTTATTTATTTATTTAACAGGGACAGTGCACATTAATAAACATCGCTGAAATGTGCCAGAGTTAGGCAAAAGGCTATTTTACATCTGTAGTCCCTGGACAGATGTTACAAAGTCACCCTAAAAAAGAAAGAAACAACACCTTGGTGTGCTGGAGATTTGTTTACCGCCAAGCCCAAATCCCGATGGTGAGTTGCTTATTACCTTAGAGCCTCATATTCATTCATACAGTCCTGGCTAGCCTACAATGTTCTGAATATGTGAGCCAAGTAGATATATCTGCTGAATTGTTGTTTCTCATTTTGACATTTTGAAAATATCGTTTCTGTGCTTACCTGTCTCATCCCTTCTGGAACAGTCGTGGCCTGAATCAAATCTAATGTGAGGTTTTTGCATTACACTTGTGATCTAGCAATAATGGATGTTTCCACTTAAATTGTGTTATAGTTAATCACACCAGTTTAAATGTTTAACATTTAATTGCTAGATTTGTTGAGCTCCTTTGCAAGCTCTAGTGAACACAATGAGGGGGACTCTGATGACACCATTATATTGCAGCATAGTCCTGCTACAAGAAAGAGAATGGAGGATACTTGTCTAGCTCATGTAAGCTTTGCAGATTTCTTTGCGTCCTTTCAGAAAGTTCAAACAAATGCCAAACTTAGATATAAATGACAGATTAAAGTTGTGAAATGACCATGGTGTGTTTTCCAATACTTGATATTTTATTACAGTTCTAAACGTTTCAGAGTTTTTGTAGTTTTTGCATTACTTCCGCTTAGATGATTGAAGACATTCTGAAGAACAAACCTGGAGGAGAGAGGATCATGAATGAGTATGCTCGGACAAAAAGCCTAACAGATGGCAGAAGACGCGATATGGTCAAGGTATTGGATGCCCATATGACAAGTGAACATGGGTATGTTGTCATTTATTCATTACATACGTACGCACCAAATACACATTTTTGGCTTGACTTGGTGCAGTACAACACCCCTCTTTTTGTAAAAGGTGTAATTTACTCATCAAAACTTTTGTTTGGATCTCCAAACAGTAAAGTGTGTGTGTGTGTAGGACAAGTCCCTCAAGGCGAGTTAAAGAGTACTACGCAAAAAGCATCTCTTCCTTGTTCCCATACCTGGCCGATCCTAGGAGCAAATTTGGCTATGTAAGTACATGTTAAGTCTAACCTATTTACTCCTCACTTCTCTGGGACTCTTTAAACCTTTTTTTGCTCAGAACTTCATGTTGGGTGATGTTTTAAGTTCAACTAAAGATATGTTAACATTTTTATATGCCCACCATCTCTGTCATCTCTCCTAAGCTCAACTTTGGTGGTATTAAAGCCCAGTTGAGTTCAGCACTGCAAAGGTCGGACCTGTTGACATTGATTGAGAAATTCTTCATATGTGTGTAGTTTAAGGAGAAAAAAAGAAAATATATTTTAACCTGCTTATTCCAATGAATAACACTCTTTAATTTAGGAGCGTTATTACAATGCAGAAGACGGGAGTGGGTATCTGGCATGGAGACTGAAATTTGTTCAAAAGGAAACGTCAGACGGACGAAAGACCTTCCGTCAATCACTGACACTAACAGGTATGTGATTTTGATTGTAGTTAGACTTAAGTCTCCTTAATGACACATGGGAGCATCTTTTTAGAATAATTATATGTAAACTCATGTATTAGCAAGTGTTTTAGTATTTCACTGTTTTAGTAGCTTAGTATTAATTCTGTTTCTGTTAATCACTAAAAGTTCAACCACTGTTACAGGTGGCCCAAAAAGTGATAGAGACCCCTTCAGAGAGGAGAACTGGCTAACCACGGAAGGCCTGTGTTGCGAGGCCATTGCACTGATGAAGCATGTAGCTGATAAAGCAATTGTCAAGGAGAAGATGAAACAGACCTTCACCTATCGCCTAAAGATGGTTCATGATCTAGTGAAGTCCTCTGAAATATTCACAGCGTTTCCAAGATTCCTAGACATGGCAGGAATGGTATGTGGATCTTTGACTCCCTTTCTTTGAAACCATCAGTTTTCTACAACAGCCTGGTTATGGCTGTAATATCTCATGACCAAATACTGTTTTGTATTGACTTAATCCATGTCTGCAGATTGAGCAGGATTTTAGGCTGATGTTTGGTGATGCCACGTCTGCAAATTTCCTGGAAAGGTGGCCTACTTTCTACAAGCAGAAAGTCCTTGAACAAAGTCGTGGCATTACACAGACAGGCGACCTTCAAGACCTCATTCAAAATGCTGAATCCACAACAGAAGTGGAAAATGGTATGCTAGAATTAAAGGATTATACGAATGGAAGGGAGAATTGTTTTTGAAAGCAAAATGGAATGCCTGTTAGCTTTCAGTGAATTTGTTTGAATAATTTTTACTTGTATTTTCAGGATGGGACAGTGACATGTCATCCATTTCGGTCCTTGTCCACCTTCTGCCACCGTCACCTCATGGCCGCAAGAGACCAGGGAAGCTCTCAGCCAGAAAAGCCAGTGGCCATCTTGTGAAGTTCATCAAGGTGAGATGACAGTTAAATCTACTTAGAAGAAAGATCATTGTTCTGTCCCCATTCCTAATCCTATTAACTCCTTTTAAGATTATGGTGAAGTCATGGTAAAATCATGTTTATCTAATTTACAGACATTTTCTCAAACTGTTTGCAGACCGTGACTCATTTTAATACCAGACTAATGAAGTACCTGTTTCCCAGACTGGGACCAGTGTCCAGGGGCATCTCGACAGCATCTTTGGAAAGCCTTCCACCCTGTCTGCTTGCTGTGGGGACCCGGAGGAGTGTGATTCACAAGTACTTCATTGTAATAGACAAACATGCAACGCCTTGTAAATCACCAGACTCTCTCGCCTGTTTTGATGAGCTTTTCAAAGCTCATTTTGTCTTCGGTACCTCGTACAACCAGGATCTGGTAAATGTGCACAACTTCTTGCAAACCACAATTTATGAAATTGATGTTGATACAACTAAGGTGAATCCGAGGGTTGCAGAGTTGAGGGCTCAGCTGCTGCATTGAGTTGATACTGAGATGTTGTGTTTTATTCGCAAAAGCCCCCAGGCAAATGCTAATTCCCTGACAAAGCACTTGAAGTTGATCCACGGACTTTGTTCAGGAAAGACACTTCGTCTTAAATGCGGTCAGGCTGGTTGTTCACAAGTTTATGGCACTTTTTCTGGGTTTAGAAAGCATCTCAATAAAGCACATGAACCTTGTTCTGATCCTGATGAAGGCCCCTCTATAGCTGAAGATTTAGCATCAAGTCATCTTGATGATTTGCCATCAAGAAGTTCCCCTTCTGACTCAGTCCTTCTTAATAAGAGTCTTGTAGACAGCTGCGCTGCAACAGTAGCCAAACTTAAAGTGGCAGGTGTGGGTGAAACAACCATTAACTTTTTGGTAGTTACAATGGAAGAGATTGTTGCTGACATTCATAATCAAGCAAAAATAATCTGTGAAGAAGTGTATCTTTACACGAGCCTATCAAATGTGACATTGAGTGTAAAATGTATCAGTGTTTTGAAAAAATTTAAAATCCTTCTAGTGTAATAAATTCTGAAAGTAAGAGAATGCATTATTATACATCGAAGTGGGGAAGGGTAAACCCAGTTGAATGCATTCTTGGTACAAGATTTGATACCCTGCGCAATCGAACTACTGGAGGTTATGATCAGGTTGTTGTAACTGATAAATTTGTTTACACTCCCATTTTGAAAACATTACAGTTTATTTACAAACACCCTAATATAAAGAAGATGATGCAGACAGATTACAGTTCAAGAGAAAATCTTAAAGACTTGTGCGATGGAGATCTTTTCCAGAGTCATGCTCTATTTTCAAAACAAAAGCATGCAATTCAGATTCAGCTTTTCTATGGCGAAACCGCTAATCCTCTAGGATCCAAACGGGGAATACATACAGTGCATC
>JAPMUY010010339.1:0-15000 GCA_026901105.3 Galaxias olidus
ACCTGTCCCTCAAAATAGAACTAGCACCGCAGGTAGAACTGCATGTAAGTGTGTGTGTATGTGTGTGTGTCTGTGTGTGTGGAGGGTGGTAGGGTGTGTGTAATATGTGTGTGTGTGTGGTGTAGTGTGTGTGTGGGGTAGTGTGTGTGCCTGGGGGGGTGTTAGTATGTGTGCATGGGTAGTGTGTGTAGTGTGTGTGGAGAGTGGTAATGTGTGGGTAGTATGTGTGTGTGGGTAGTATGTGTGTGAGGGTAGTGTAGTGTGTGTGTGTGGGCAGTGTGGGGTAGTGTGTGTGTCTGCGGGAGTGTGAGTATGTGTGTGTGGGTAATGCTTATGTGTGTGTGGTGTGGTGTGTGTGTGTAGTGGGAGGGTAGAGTTTCCATGTGTTGGTTTCTCTTCTCCACTATTTCTTCTAGTTACAATCCTGTATGCGTGACTGTGAACCTTCTCATCAACTCGGGTCAGAAGGAGCGTGGGAAAGGGAGTGTTCTGTGGAGCGTTTTGAACCACAAACGGGGGGGGGGGGGGGGGGGTGGCACAGTCGGGTCAATAGCCAATCACAGGGAGCTGAAGAGAGAGGCTGATGGTGGATCAATAGCCCAGTCAGAACCTCCTATTAGTGAGGACCAAGGAGCACGCACGCACGCCTGCACGCACGCACGCAAGCACGCACGCACGCACGCACGCAGGCACACACACACACACATTATATACACTACCCCCCCACAAACACACACAGACATACACACAAACACACACACACACACACACACACACAGACACGCTTCGCCTCCATAACAGCCATCCAGCAGCATGGTGTTCCCATATATATTATTGCTCTTTGAAACAGGATGCAGATTCCTAAAACAGGTTACCAAAAAGCTGTTTACCTTAAGAGGGCGGATGGCAGGCTCGTTGCCAGGGAAACGGGTCTTTTTGATAAGTCACCGTGTCAACTCCAGAGAGTGACATGGTAACACCCTCCCCCCTTTTTATCTCCTGCTCGTGTGCGTGTGCCTTAGTAGTGACATGTTCCCCATTCTATAAGTCAAGCTCCAACTTAAAGGGTCATTCCATTGTTCTTTGATCCTTTTGATGTGGGATTTGTTGCACTCTAGGAAAAACACTGTCTCTATGTAAAAACAATGTCTTTATGTAACAACACTGTCTCTATGTAACAACACTGTCTCTAGATAATAACACTGTCTCTATGTCACAACACTGTCTCTATGTAACAACACTGTCTTTATGTAACAAAACTGTCTCTAGATGATGACACTGTCTCTAGGTAACAACACTGTCTCTATGTAACAACACTGTCTCTAGGTAACAACACTGTCTCTATGTAACAACACTGTCTCTAGGTAACAACACTGTCTCTAGATAATAACACTGTCTCTAGGTAACAACACTATCTCTATGTAACAACACTGTATCTAGGTAACAACACTGTCTCTATGTAACAATGCTGTCTCTAGGTAACAACACTGTCTCTATGTAACAATGCTGTCTCTAGATAATAACACTGTCTCTATGTAACAACACTGTCTCTATGTAACAACACTGTCTCTATGTAACAACACTGTCTCTATGTAACAATGCTGTCTCTAGATAATAACACTGTCTCTATGTCACAACACTGTCTCTATGTAACAACACTGTCTTTATGTAACAAAACTGTCTCTATGTAACAACACTGTCTTTATGTAACAAAACTGTCTCTATGTAACAACACTGTCTCTAGATAATAACATTGTCTTTATGTAACAACACTGTCTCTATGTAACAACACTGTCTCTAGATAATAACATTGTCTTTATGTAACAACACTGTCTCTATGTAACAACACTGTCTCTATGTAACAACACTGTCTCTAGACAATAACACTGTCTCTATGTAACAACACTGTCTCTAGACAATAACACTGTCTCTATGTAAGAACACTGTCTCTAGACAATAACACTGTCTCTATGTAACAACACTGTCTCTAGACAATAACACTGTCTCTATGTAAGAACACTGTCTCTAGATAATAACAATGTCTCTATGTAGCAACACTGTCTCTAGATAATAACACTGTCTCTATGTAAGAACACTGTCTCTAGATAATAACAATGTCTCTATGTAGCAACACTGTCTCTATGTAACAACACTGTCTCTATGTAACAACACTGTCTCTAGGTAACAACACTGTCTCTAGGTAACAACACCGTCACTATGTAACAACGCTGTCTCTAGATAATAACACTGCCTTTATGTAACAACACTGTCTCTATGTAACAACACTGTCTCTAGGTAACAACACTGTCTCTAGATGATGACACTGTATCTAGGTTACAACACTGTCACTATGTAACAACACTGTCACTATACTAACACTGTCTCTAGGTAACAACACTGTCACTATGTAACAACACTGTCACTATAATAACACTATCACTATAATAACACTGTCGCTAGGTAACAACACTATCACTATAATATCACTGTCTCTAGGTGACAACACTGTCACTAGGTAACAACACTGTCACTATAATAACACTGTCTCTAGGTAACAACACTGTTTCTAGGTTAAAATACTGTCTCTAGGTTACAACATTGTCTCCAGGTAACAACGCTGTCTCTGTAACAACACTGTTTACTCTCTCTCTCTCTCTCTCTCTCTCTCTCTCTCTCTCTCTCTCTCTCTCTCTCTTGCTCTCTCTCTTTCTCTCTCTCTCAGATGTGTTGTGTTTTACTAAAGCCCCTCTCAAATGTTCACGATGTCGTAGCGCAGAAATACCCCCCCCCCCCCCCCATTACCGTACCACCATTTCTCTCCTTCCTTGCTGCAATTAAGTAACTCACTTCATCGCTTTTTTTCTTTCTGCCAGTATTTATTTCATTTTTTTATTTCTGTCACAAGGTCTTTACCACAGGGAGAACTAAAAAGAATGCGTGGGAAAACCTTCTCTCCGCCTTGCTGTTGTATCCCCAGAAGATTCCCCGATTTTTTGAAAGCTGCAGAAGTCCACCAGGAGTTCATTCCCACACAGCAGAGCCAGAAGCCTTGAAATGTTAACTATGATCATATTCATATTCTCCCTTCTCCTCTAAACCAGAAAGAAATGCAGCATTAGGAAAAATTAAAACTATGTTGGAAAAAGAGGACATATGTGAATGAATAATCTGCGCTCTTCCTGCATAATCACCTGTGCTGCCTTCCTGTATAACCACCTGTGCTCTTTCTTCCTGTATAACCACCTGTGCTCTCTCTTCCTGTATAATCACCTGTGCTCTCTCTTCCTGTATAATCACCTGTGCTCTCTCTTCCTGTATAACCACCTGTGCTCTCTCTTCCTGTATAATCACCTGTGCTCTTTCTTCCTGTATAATCACCTGTGCTCTTTCTTCCTGTATAATCACCTGTCGCTTCATCTCAGTCTCCTTGACACACCTTCACCATCCATCTCTCCATTCAGCCCCTCCTTGACACACCTTCACCATCCATCTCTCCATTCAGCCCCCCCTCCCCATCCATCTCTCCATTCAGCCCCCTTCTCTTCATCCATCTTTCAATTGAGCCCCCCCTCCCCATCCATCTCTCCATACAGCCTCCCTCTCCTCATCCATCTTTCAATTCAGCCCCCCCTCCCCATCCATCTCTCCATTCAGCCCCCCCTGCCCATCCATCTCTCCTTTCAGCCCCCCCTTCCCATCCATCTCTCCCTTTCTTCTACTGCGTCTCCTCCTCTCAGTGGCGTTTTTTTGTTTTAGGATGGTTATTCATCCTCAATGTCATCCGAGCAAGAGGAGAGGAGAGGACAAGAGGAGAGGAGGGGAGAGGACAGGAGAGGAGGAAGAGAAGAGAGGAGAGGAGAGGAAAGGAGAGGAGGAGGAGAGGGTGAGAGAGAACAAAGAGGCTTTGACAAACCCCGGCTCCATTTAGACCTGAGCGCCGATATGAAAGCAACATGATGAAAAGAGAGAGGAGAGAGGGAATATTCCGTCGCCACTTCTTTGAGGAGGGATGGAGAGAGGTGCACTTGGCGGAGAAAGCGGTAATGATTAACATCGGAGAGACATTTGGCTGCTTTGAGGGGATACTGTTGAAAGGTGGTCTGTGTTAAAAGGACAAGACAAAAGCACACCACTCACCAAACACGGGCCAAAGACAGGCTAACATGAGACCAACTTCCATAAGAAACCATTCCAAGAAACACTGTCTGAAGGGTCCAAGCAGAGACAGCTCGTTAAAGCAGAAACACACATTTAAATAGAACACGCAACCTCATTAAAACAGGATGTGACGCCCCTTCACAGCGAACTGGCCGGTAACCATGGCGTTAGGCTGAGAAGCTGTTGTTCCTCGAGATGATAGGATTTGGTCAGAAGTACAGCGTGTGAAAGCTACTGAACACTTGTTTTTCTATGAAGTGAGGTTTACTTGGACTGTGTGGTGGAGTAAACATTTAGAGAGCAAAGGAAAAGGAAACAGGAAGACGAAGAGGGACTCAAAGAATAAAGAAAGTGCTTCTAAAATAAGAGGGATGGAAAGAGAAAAAATTATTGCTTGTGTGTGTGTGTGTGTGTGTGTGTGTGTGTGTGTGTGTGTGTGTGTGTGTGTATGTGTGTGTGTGTGTGTGTGTGTGTGTGTGTGTGTGTGTGTGTGTGTGTGTGTGTGTGTGTGTGTGTGTGTGTGTGTGTGTGTGTGTGTGTGTGTGTGTGTGTGTGTGTGTGCGCGCGCGCACGCGCGCGCGCGTAACGAGGTAGAACTACAATAGGTAGGCAGACAGTCTGTGAGTAGTGTGGGCGCTTGTTTGTCAAACACCAAGACATAAACACAAACCCAAGGTGACATGTTGATGATACAAACCCAAGGTTGCACACTATTCTATCTAAATGCATCACTCACACATACACACACACACACACACACACACACACACTCACACACTCACACACTCACACACACTCACACACACACACACACACACACACACACACACACACACACACACACACACACACACACACACACACACACACACACACACACACAATTCCACCCTCAAGCATCCCTCACTCACTCACTCACTCACTCACTCACTCACTTACTTACTCACTCACAAACTCAAACACACACACCCACCACTGCAGTCTGTATTGTATTGTGCTGTGCTGTGATGTGCTGTGCTGTGCTGTGTTGTATGTGTTGTGATGTGTTGTGTTGTGCTGAGTCTCCAATAGGCCGCCAGCCCGTCAGTTTTGTCAGTGTCACCGTAGAAACATCCGTTTTCCTCCCTGGGTGTTTGAGTGGGGAGAGGCTGGAGAGAGGAGGTGTTTGGGGAAGGGCTGTACATATGTCTCAGGAGGAGCGTCTCAAAATAGGCTCCATGCAGCATATCATCAGCGTGTGCTCTGGATTTGGTTTCTTCATGAAGGTTCACGGCGTGTCGACGGAGGATCAGACACATGGGACGGATGAGTGCACACACACACACACACACACACACACACACACTTTCTCACACACACACACACACACACACACACACACACACACACACACACACACACACACACACACACACACACACACGCTCACTCACACACACAATTCCACCATCAAGCATCCCTCACTCACTCACTCACTCACTCACTCACTCACTTACTTACTCACTCACAAACTCAAACACACACACCCACCACTGCAGTCTGTATTGTGTTGTGCTGTGCTGTGATGTGCTGTGCTGTGTTGTGTGTGTTGTGATGTGTCATGCTGTGTTGTATTGTGATGTGCCTTGCCGTGCCGTGCCGTGCCGTGCTGTGCCGTGCTGTGCTGAATTGTGCTCTGCTATGCTGTATTGTGCTGTGCTCTGCTGTATTGTGTTGTGCTGTGCTGTGCTGTGCTGTGCTGTGTTGTGCTGTGTTGTGCTGTGTTGTGTTGTGCTGTGTTGTGCTGTGCTGTGCTGTGTGCTGGTGCTGTATGTGCTGTGTTGTGTTGTGGTGTGCTGTGCTGTGCTGTGCTGTGCTGTGCTGTGCTTTGCTGGGCTGGCTTTGCTGGGCTGGGCTGGGCTGTGCTGGGCCGGGCTGGGTTGCGCTGCGCTGCGCTGTGCTGGGCTGGGCTGTGCTGTGCTGGGCTGTGCTGTGTAATGAGGCTGTAGGATTTGATGGTTAAGTAATATTCAACAGAGGTTTACCATGAGATAACACAGCCTCATTGAAGCAGAACCAACACAGATGGCTGGAGGACACACACACACCCACCCACCCACCCACCCACACACACACACACACACACACACACACACACACAGCAACACATGTAAACACACACACACAGACACATTCAAACACACACACAGTAATTCACACACACGCAAACACACACACAACACTCTCTATCTCTACCTAATTCTCTCTCTCTCACACACACACACACACACTCAATATGTCTCTTGTTTAATGAATGACCTACTGCTGAAGATGCTTAATCCTGATTAAGAACTCATTTGTGGAAATGTATTAAGAACTCATGGAAATGTATGTGTGTGTGTGTGCGTGCTTTGGTGTCATGGGACAGCATTCACGCTCCCATGCTGGCGTTTTAAAAGATCAAAGCTTCCAATCACTCAGCTCAACAGCTGGGAACCAAACTGGTTCTGACAGCTGAACTAGGCTGGATGTGTCCTTTATCTTTAGAGACTCACCAAAATGTATTCACAACACTAAAACGGCTCGCTCAGCAGTTTGGAAACACCGTAATGGTATTTGCATTGAAACGCTGGCAGCTACAGAATGGCCAATGAAAAACATTGCCCTGCATCAGCAAAAAAAACGAACAGATGGATTATATTAGAGAAACACGTTCAGTTAGCGGCATTGGCGCCGAGTATCACTTTTACCGGGGGGAGTGTGTGTGTGTGTGTGGGTTAGGGACTCCGTCACATGATGCAGACGTGATGCTAATCTTGTTTCATAAAACCACTAGATAATTCTCAGCAAGCAATGTCTTAAATAATATAATCCTTGCCATATTCATTCTATACTCCAACACCAATTGCACATAACCATAATGTATTATTATCATAAACCTATTATTGATCATATGGTTTACTGTGGCATCAAGCGACCTAACAGCTTGCTGAGTTCTGACACCGTAACCACAGCAAGAAAGGGAATGTGGCCTGACAGAGCCAATAGATCATAGAGTTTATGACACCGTGATATAGGCCATAACCACGGAGAAAAAGGGAATGTGGCCAGACAGGTCCAATAGATCACAGAGTTCTGACACCATAACTACGGAGAAAAAGGGAATGTGTCCAGACAGATTCAATGGATCCCAGAAAATAGCAATACAAGGGCAGATCATCCCATCTCATTCAAACTGACACACGTACACGCCTACCTCTACGTACACACACACACACACACAGACACAATGACAGGCTCCATAAATAGGTGTGTGATGGCGTCATTCTACAACAGCTGGCAGCCCCTTGTGTTAGTCACTGGGGATATATTTAGAAGATGCACACGATCACGCTCACACACACACACACACACACGCTCACATACACACACACGCTCACACAGACAAACAGGAATGTTTTGAACACATCCTCTGGGCAGAATAGCTGTTTGTGTCTCGCTAGCGTTCAAATGAAGTGGCTGACTGAAAGTGAATCTGCTGCGCAGATAAAACCACCGGCTGGAAACATTCCACTGAGCGCTGGAGATGTAGAAGGTGGAGAGAAGGAGAGCAGGAGAGAAGGAGAGAGATATGGGTGGAGAGATAGAATGAGAGGGTAGGGAAGGAGGGAGGGAGGAAGGGAGGGGGAGGGGGAATAATTAAAAGGAGAAGGACAGAGGGGGGCAAAGAGAAAAGAAAGAGTGAAAGAATGGGAGAAGGAGAATGAGGAGAAATAAAGCAGAAACAGGGGGAGAAGGGGAGAGAAAGAGAGAAAGGAGGGAGAAAGCGAGGGAGAGGGAGACTGAGAGAGGTATAGAAAAAGCAGGAGGGTGTTTATGCTGTTTATGGTTTATTCGGTCTGAAACCTAAGCACTGCACTAAAAGTGAATGTCAGTGTGTGTGAGTGTGTGTGTGTGTGTGTGTGTGTGTGTGTGTGTGTGTGTGTGTGTGTGTGTGTGTGTGTGAGAGTAGGTGTGTTAGTGTCGGTGGGTGTGTTAGTGTGAGTGTGTGTGTGTGTGTGTGTGTGTGTGTGTGTGTGTGTGTGTGTGTGTGTGTGTGAGCGGGAGGACCGGCGGGGACCCAAGGCAAAGAGCCAGTCAGTGGGCTGCTTCTAAATAACCTGTCACCATGGGGGTGGATGGACAGACTGACAGAGGAGAGACTGAGAGGGAGGAGATGGGGGAGATGGGGAGAGATAAAACAGGGGGGAGGGAGGGAGGAGGGAGGGAGGAGAGAGGGAGGAGAGAGGGAGAAACAGGAGGGAAGAGAGACACAAGAGAGGGAGGAGAGAGGTAGGAGGGCTGAATTGAATTCCAGATCCACTTTATTGCAAACTGGTGCAGAGTTACAGCTTAGAAACCAAGGTGTTCTCCAGACACACACACACACACACACACACAACACACACACACACACACACACACACACACACACACACACACACACACACACACACACACACACACACACACACACACACACACACACACCAAGGTGTTCTCCAGATATGTATACACACACACACACACACACACACACACTCACACACACACAAAGGTGTTCTCCAGATACACACACAACACACACACACACACACACACACACACACACACACACACACACACACACCAAGGTGTTCTCCAGATACACACACACACAAACACACACACACACACACACACACACCAAGGTGTTCTCCGGATCACACACAGATGGAGAAAAAGAAAGAGAAAAAAGAGGAATATAAGAAAGACAGAAAGAGAAAGAAAGAGGGATATAAGAAAGACAAAAAGATAATAGTGCAAAATTAGAGGAGGAGAGGGAGGTAAAGAGGAGTGTCAGAGAGAGAGGCTAGAACACTCGAACGAGAAAACAGATAGAGCTGTAAAATGATGCTGAGAAATAACAGAGAGAACGAGGGAGAGAGAGAACGAAGGAGAGAGAGAAAGAGAGAGATATATACAGAGAGAGCAAGGGATGCAGTGAGATGCAACAGTGTCAGATTGTGTGTGTGTGTGTGTGTGTGTGTGTGTGTGTGTGTGTGTGTGTGCCCTAACTTCCCAGCCCTTCTTCCTTCTATGCCTCCGTTGTGATCTTCCTCTTTTCTCTCTGTTTGTCAGACAATGCTTCACCTCGGAGACCACCTGTCTGGTGATTACACACACACACACACACACACGCACACACACACACACACACACACACACACACACACACACACACACACACACACACACACACACACACACACACACACACACACACAGACACACACACACAAACAAACACCACATCATGCACAAACACAGCACACACACAAACACACCATGTACACACACAAACACACACAGCACACACACAAACACACCATGTACACACACAAACACACACAGCACACACACAAACACACCATGTACACACACAAACACACACAGCACACACACAAACACACCATGTACACACACAAACACACACAGCACACACACAAACACACCATGTACACACACGAGCGCAAGAGCAGACAGCAGAGAGAGAATCATACCCAGACAGGAGCTGTGTTTCTCTGTTAAAGGGAGAAACGAGTCCAAAAACAGCCATGTTGTAGCTTCCCAGAACCTCCCTCTCCCAGTCTCCACCTCTCCTCTCCTCTCCTCTCTCTCCTTTACTCCACCCAGAGCTACTCTCTCTCTCCTTCATGTTGTAGCTAGCCAGAACCTCCCTCCCACCCTCCAGCCTCCACCTCTCGTCTCTCTCTCTCTCTCTCTCTCTCTCTCCTTTATTCCACCTAGAGCCACCCTCCACCTCTCCTCTGTCGCTCTCCTTTCATCTAGAGCCTGTCTGGATGTCATCCTTATCCTTTGACGCTGAGAAAAGCATGTGTGTGTGACGGGGTGTCTTTGTGTGCGAGAGAGACGGTGATGTTGTATGAGTGTTTGCGTGTGTATGTGTGTGTGTGTGTGTGTGTGTGTGTGTGTGCGTGTCTAAGTGTAAGTGAGAGAGATGGTGATACTGTGCGTGTGTGTGAGCAGGTAATGTGTGTGTGTGTGTGTGTGTGTGTGTGTGTGTGTGTGTGTGTGTGTGTGTGTGTGTGTGTGTGTGTGTGTGTGAGTGTGTGTGTGTGTATGTGTGTGGGTGGTTTGAGTCCCTGGCGTTGCTGTTCTCTGTCTTACAGCGGAGCCGCTTTGCCCGGCAGGCTGATTGTTTGCCGCCACCTCCACGGCACCTGGTGCCTGGAGACTTCGCCAGTGTTCCATCATTTGCAAGTAAGATGGGGTGGAGGTATGAGGAGAACACCTGAGGCCTAAACTGGAGAGAGAGAGAGAGAGAGGGGGGGGGGGGGGCTGCCTAAACAGAACCAGAGAACCAGAGAACCAGGAACCAGAGACCTAGTCTGAGTCCGGAGAGCTGTATAACCAGAGAACCAGAGAACCAGAGAACCAGAGACTATTCTGAGTCTGTAGAGCTGTATAGCCAGAGAACCAGAGACTATTCTGAGTCTGTAGAGCTGTATAGCCAGTGAACCAGAGAACCAGAGACTATTCTGAGTCTGTAGAGCTGTATAGCCAGAGAACAAGAGAACCAGAGAACCAGAGACCTAGTCTGAGTCTGTAGAGCTGTATTACCAGTGATCCAGAGAACCAGAGACCTAGTCTGAGTCTAGAAAGCTGTTTAAACAGAGAACCAGGAAGTTAGAAACCGCACAATGAAACAAAAGCTAGACAATTTAAAACGATCAAAGTATGGAGCGCACACTGCAATACATGGAGAGAAAAATGGGTGAGAACATTAGTGAGAGATAACAAACAAACAACATTTTGAAACATAATGCAGACCATAACACTATTTAAAGCAACCAAAAGTTTTCCGCCAAACTATTCCCAAACTTTCCAGTCCTACTGAGCAGGGCAAGACTAAACCCCCCCCCCCCCCCCCCCATCTCCCCCTCTCCTCCCCTCCCTCCTCCCTCCTGGGATGGAACGCTGGGTGACGGATGTTCATCCAGATTCCAACCTGTGTGTCGTTTATCAAACAGCAGGCAGGATCAAATGAGCGCAGAGAGAGGATCGGGGGAGGGAGGGGAGGGTTGGTAACGGTGGCTCTGAGCTCAGGGGCTCTGGGATGGATTGATGTGGTCTGGACGTCAGCCAGTAAAACCTGACGGGCTTTGTTGCTCGCTGACTCCGAGGTTTGTCGGGTTGTTCGGTCCCGGAAGACCCGATAGGACGGATTGACCCGCTCGATATGGACTAGCGATCGAGCTCGCCACAACACGGCTTCGAAGATAACTCCCGTTCTAAATCATCTGCAGATATCATCGACAGATCATGTTAGGAATCAGAAAAGGAATGTCAGAAGGATCGTTGAAAAGGCTGTTCCTCTGTCGATCCTGGGGACCTCGTTTGGCCATGATCAATAGACACACTGGGAGTGGCAAAGCTACTGACAGGGGAATGGCTCTAAGGGCTGTTTAACTCCTTTGAGGAGGTCAACTGCAAAACCAAGTCAGACAAAGGTCATTCTTCAGAAAAGTTGATTTTGTGTCACAAATATTATTATAAACATGTGTGGGATGTAAATTATACTGACTTAGCATTTTAAGATGTAATTTCTTTAAAGTGGAACGTTACCTTGAAGCGTCACAGTGTTAGCAAAAGGGAATAACTCAGTTCAAATAATTATGTGACTTAGGAGACTTTGAGAGTAGTCCTCCTCATGTTCCATCACACTAACAGCATTTGACATCGAAAGTATGTTTGTTTCCTCAGTGGCTTTGAGCAGGGTCTGGGTTCCCTGGTTGAAGGGAGCATAGGGTTGGTTTTACAGTAATAAGCTTAGCCAGGAAACTGTCAGCGACGGGAGTTTGGAGTTAGGCGTTAAAACAGATTTTCTTTCTCTGCCTATAAGCTCGCTAACTACTTTTGCTATACTTAGACTAAGCTGCTTAGACCTAAGCCTGATCAAATATGAACATTATCACACACATAGGGGATCGCACGCACACACATGCAGAGAAACACACACCCACACACACACACACACACACACACACACACACACACACACAAAGTTGTGGACAAACATTCACTGTAACACAGACATAACTCCCGAACTCTCTAACATCCACAAATACCCCTGCAGACAACCCCCCCAACCCCCACCCCCCACCCCCCCCCCCCCCCACACACACACCCATATATAGACACACACTCGCTCTGCATTCCAACTTATATTCCCGTAAGGTCACATGCATCACTACGGCAACACTGACAGGCCGAGGCTCAGAGAGAGAGAGAGAGAGAGAGAGCTAGAGAGCAAGAGAGACAGACAGACAGACAGACAGACAGTGAGAGATAGAGAGAGAGACAGAGAGAGAGAGAGAGAGAGAGAGAGAGAGAGAGAGAGAGAGAGAGAGAACCAAAGATGGAGCCATCACTCCGGTCATGTAGAAGAGTTTAGGACGGTTCACTAAGCTCACAGACAGCTCACCTGTTGATCCTCTTTCTCACACACCTCTCAATGACAACCCTGAGGCTCCTGTTGCTAAGAGTGACACCCGACACACACACTCACACACACAATCATTTGGTGAGAATATTTTGAAGATACACACACACACATACACACTCGATCATTGGGCGACAATATTTCAAGGAAACACACACACACACACACGCACAAGCATGTTGGCGAGACGGTCCATAGCCACACACCCACACCACATCCTCAGTGGGTGAACGCGATGGCGGCCCACGGAGAAAGGTGACGCATCCAGGGACCCGTCAGTGACCCAAGCGTTAGCAACCGTCGCCGTGGAAACGCAGGAGAGGAAAAGAGATGGAGTTTTGTGGAAGACAAAGAGTAATTACCGTACGTGCGGAGTGGCAGAAGTTGAACAGAATATGACTTTCGGAGAAAAGAAGTGACTTTTGAGCCCTGTTCTGACTGAGACTGAGTCAGTGCTTGCATAAGGCTTACACAACCCTTCACTTTTCTCAGCATTCATTAAGAGTGGCTTTTTAATGAGAGTCTACTTTTACTGGGCTCTAATCATGACATTGGTGAGACAAGAGAGCAGCAGCCGGCCGGAGCAGGTTTGCTCTAAGAGGGATCAAAAGGTCAGGATTGGTCTGGAGACACTCAGTCACATGGTGTCCCATTAGCCAATGGGAAAGGGCTTTCCAGGAGAGACAGATTTAATAGGGCATAATAAAAGAGAAGTGACAGATAGATGTTGCTGGAAAAGCCCCAGAGACTAAGATAATAGGAAGATTGGATATCACGGACATGCACAAGGTGAGAGAGGAGGAGGAGGAGGAGGAGATAGACGAAGAGCAGAGAGGCGAGGAGAGAGAGGGGGAGGGATGGATGAGAGATGTGGAAATTAAAAGGAAGAAGAGAGGGAAAGGTGAGGAGGAGGAGAGAAGATAAGGACACTGGTCTTGGTCTTAAAGGGTAATTTCAGAGAGTTCTGCTGTGCCAGAGACGACATTAGCTCATCCACTAATGGACCCTCTCTACCAGGAAGAGACGTCCTTACAGGGACACAGAGAGAGACAGCCACAGTACAGAGAGAGCCAATCACAAGAGAGAGAGAGACCACCACAGGATAGACAGAGAGAGAGAGAGCGAAAACCACAGTACAGAGAGACAACCGCATTACACAGAGAGAGAAAAAGAGAGAGAGAGAGAGAGAGAGAGAGAGAGAGAGAGAGAGAGAGAGAGAGAGAGAGAGAGAGAGAGAGAGAGAGAGAGAGAGAGAGGGGGAGAGAGTGAGGGAAGAGAGAGAGAGAGAGAGAGAGAGAGAGAGAGAGAGAGAGAGAGAGAGAGAACAACAAAACAGGAGGGGGCAATTTGGGATAAGTGTCAGTGAGTTTGAAAAAACTGTATTTCAAAGCTCTTTTCCAGAGAGCCAGAACCTAACAAATGACTAATCAATGTTCTCCATTTACAATGTTCCTCGGAGCTAAGAGCAAAGTGGAGTCGATACAGTTTTGCCTGACCACTCATGCCTCTGTGTGTGTGTGTGCGCGCGCGCGCGCGTGTGTGTGTGTGTGGGCGTGCATGTGGCAGGGAGTCAGTGAATAAAAAAATCCCCTCTACAACCTGACATCTGCGGAAGATTAATAAAAACATCTCATTCTCCATGAGGTGTGCATAGTGAGAAGAGGAGGAGGAGGAGGAGGAGAGGAGGAGTAGGAGGAGGTCTCAATGAGGCGGCAGATAAGAGAGCATTTAATTTTAGCATCACCAACATCATCATTATCCTCCCTATGACCATTATCAACAGGACCATCATCATCATCATCATCATCCTCATCATCACTGTAAGGACTATTATCCTCACCACAATCATAATCACTACATCCAGCATCATACATATTCATCCTGTCAATGATGGCTGCATCATTATTAACAAGAACCCTATGACCTTTCCCGTAACGAGCCTCTCTTATTCATATTCATCTGTATGAAGCCTCCTACACACTCAATCTCTCTCTCCCTCTCTCTCATTCCCTCTCTGTCTCTCGCTCTCTCTCACTCTCTCTCTCTCTTTCCCTCTCTCTCCCTCTCTCTCTCTCTCCCTCCCTCTCTATCTCTCTGTCTGTCACTCTCTCCCGCCACCTCACTCTCTCTCTCAGCCCCTCTGTCTCTCTCTCTCTCTCTCCCTCTCTCTCTCCTTTACTGAAGATATGTATTCTGGATAGGATTCTGTCTGTTTGTCAGAGCTGAGAGTGTGGTGATCACAACAAAGACAGTGGCACAATGGAGAGAGATGTTTTTAGAGAGAGAGAGAGCGAGAGAGAGAGAGATTCACAGAGATC
>JAPMUY010010339.1:25000-37500 GCA_026901105.3 Galaxias olidus
AACGAAAGAAAAGTAAACATAATTCTCTGCTCGGAATCTATCCACCTCTCGGGTCAATAGCTCCTCTCTATCTCTTAATCTCTCCTTCTCTCTCCTTCTCCTTCTCTCTCCCTCTTTCTCTTTCTCCACTCTCCTCTCTTGCTCTCTTCTCTCTCTCCCTCTCTCATTCTATTTAGCTTTCTTTTTTTCTCTATCCTTTTCTCGCCTTCTCTCCATATAAGGAACTTTAAATAGATAAACATTAAGACAGACTACATTCTCAATCCCCGAGTACAGACAAGTGACGTGTGTGTGTGTGTGTGTGTGTGTGTGTGTGTGTGTGTGTGTGTGTGTGTGTGTGTGTGTGTGTGTGTGTGTGTGTGGCCCAGGCTCCCATTAGAGCTGGAAATCAGGATTCATCTTTAAACACCGGAATTCCCCCATCTATTCACAAAGAGGATTAAACAACTATGGGTGAACAATGGGAGGTCTGTTTTTTTACAGTGACTGTCAGAGCGAGAGAAACATTAAAAGCAGAATGACGTTCATGTTTTGGGTGTGACAGTGTTTGGGACTGGCAATGCAACCCCAGCTACAATCATTCCATTAGAGTTCTCAGAGATGTTTGAAGTGGTCCCAGAGTACCCAGAGCATCTTTTCCCAAATTAGAAAACAGAGAAGTGGAGTCGCCACGGGGACAGAACAGCACAGGAGGAGCAAGAGGCAGAGAGACCAGCACAGTGACAGTACAGGAGGAGAGAGAGGCAGAGATACCAGAACAGTGACAGTACAGGAGGAGAGAGAGGCAGAGATACCAGTACAGTGACTGTAAAGGAGAGAGAGGCAGAGATACCAGCACAGTGACAGCAGGAGAGTGAGGCAGAGATACCAGCACAGCACAGGAGGAGAGAGAGGCAGAGGTAACAGCACAGTGACAGTACAGGAGGAGAGAGAGGCAGAGATACCATCACAGCACAGGAGGAGAGAGAGGCAGAGATACCAGCACAGTGACAGCAAGAGAGAGAGGCAGAGATACCAGTACAGTGACAGCAGGAGAAAGAGGCAGAGATACCAGCATAGTGACAGGAGGAGAGAGAGGCAGAGGTAACAGCACAGTGATTGTAGTGGCACTTTGATTAATCAAGCTCAGCCACAAAACACTCCACAGCTTAGCTCTGTTTGCTGAGTGGAGCTCCCCTCAACACAGAGGAGCTATTTACCAAAGAGGCTCACTTCACTGAAGAACTAGGTGTGTGTGTGTGTGTGTGTGTTTGAGAGAGAGAGAGAGAGAGAGCCTATGTGTGTGAGTGTGTGTGTGTGTGTGCGTCTGTGAGAGAAGGTTTATGTGTGTGTGTGTGTGTGTGTGAGAGAGAGAGAGAGAGAGAGAGAGAGAGAGAGAGAGAGAGAGAGAGAGAGAGAGAGAGAGAGAGAGAGAGAGAGAGAAAGAGAGAGAGAGAGTGTTTGTCTACACACACTGAGCTCTTGCAAATAAGTCGGGATTTGTTGCCGCCTAATTAAACGTAACAATTGGACGGCGATGAAAGCCTGTCAGCTCTCTCTTCTCTCGTCGTATAGGAGCCATTAAAAGTGATTTGTCAACACCAATTATGTTTGAATCCACTTCCTGGAAAAACAGACAACATCACGTTTTGTCTAAGAACCTGGAACGTAACTTAAACTCTAGTCAGTCGCTTAGAGGTACCCCCCCACTCTCTCTCTCTCTCTCTCTCTGTCTGTCTGTCTGTCTGTCTGTCTGTCTGTCTGTCTGTCTGTCTGTCGGTCTGTCGGTCTGTCGGTCTGTCTGTCTGTCTGTCTCACTCTCTCTCTCTCTCTCTCTCTCTCTCTCTCTCTCTCTCTCTCTCTCTCCCTAATTTCCAATCAAAAAGACAACAAAAAACTAAAAAAGGCAAAATAGTCACCCATAAAAAAAGTCACTTGAAACTCTCAAACTGAAGGTGTAAATGAGCGTGGTTACCTTTCTCCACGGCGGTGATGCCCATGGACGGCTGACCCAGCCCTGCCCTGCTCTCCCACTTCCCCTGGTCGGGGTTGTACACCTCCACGGACGCCAGGGGGCTCTGCCTCTGGTCCATGCCCCCCAGCACCATCACCTGTCCCCCGGCCAGCAGCACGGCCGAGGCCCCGGCCCTGGGGGTGGGCAGCGGGGCCAAAGAGCTCCAGGTCTGGGTCTCTAGGTCCAGCACCTCGGCGCTGTCCAGAGGGAGGCCCGTCTGGCTGCAGCCCCCCAGGACGTAGAGGAGGCCCTGGTGGTGGGCCGCGGCGCTGTACACCCGGGGCTGGGACATGGGGGGGAACTGCTCCCAGAACAGGGACTTCACAGGACTCACAGACATCTCCTGGACCGGCATGGCGTCTCCGCGGCAACGGTGTGGCGGTGGCGGTGTGGAGGGGCGGGGGTGTGGGGGGCATGTCACATATACACACACACACACACACACCAAGCTCTGGGGGAAAGGGACGGGGGGAGAGAGGGAGGGAGGGAGCGCGGAGGACAGCAATACAGATGATTGTTTTCGGATGGTTTGACCGGTCCCCCCTGCTCTGTCTGTAGTGCACGGTAAGACACACGGCAAGAGAGAGAGAGAAAGAAAGAGAAAGAGAGAAAGAAAGAGAGAGAGAGACAGAGAAAGAGTGAGAGAGGGATAAGGAGAAAAATGACAAAATAACGGAGCTGAAAGAGAGAAAGAGCAGAGGGTGAAATCAGAGTGATAAAAGGAGGAGAGGAAACAGAGACAGAGTTCACCTCAGTCCCACAGCAGATGTCTCAACTCTCTCTCGATGTTTAATTCATCCCTCAGTGGGTATCCTCTGTACTAGAAGGCCATCTGCCCTTTAGTTTGCACTTCATCCAGCAGTGGGTGAGGAAGAGGAGGAGGGCAGGGTGGGGTGGGAGGGGTTATTTTGGTAAATCCACTTATTCCCTGAATCTCTCTGGAGCAGGAGAGAGGATTCACACTGAGGCTTTAGAAAAAGGGGATTCTCTCATCAGCACGGAAAGGTGGAATGAATTGATTTATCCTCGGATGAAAATAAAAACCAGAATGTCAAGAGGAAAAAAAAGAGAGAAAAGAGGGTGTGTGGAGTGGAGGAGAATAAAGACGCTGACCTTCAACAGGGCACTGTAATCCAAAATGAATCCACGAGAGGTGTGTGTGTGTGTGTGTGTGTGGGGGGGGGGGGTCGTGGGGGGGGGGGGGGGTTAAAATACTCTGCTCAAAGCAATCATCCAGGTCTTAGTGGTTAGAGTCTTAACCAGCCAGCATTGAACCTCGGGGTTGGTCTGCAAACTGAAAAGTCCCCGGGTGGTTAAAGAAAACGGTGGATCTTTTGTTCTGAGTCCGGGAGAGGGGCTGTAATTAGACAGAAAAACTCCAAATCACAGGAGGACGATAAGTGCTGTCAGGACTTCCTGTTTTCTGGTCGGAGTCCCATTGGGCTGATTGACCTTTGACCTGAAAGGGAAACGCCACAGGAGAGGAAATCAGCAGGGCGGCTCACAGGAGACAACACACTGACATTTAGGGGGGCATCCACATAAGGCATTAGGGATAGACACACATTTCACATTTTCTCTCTGAAACGCACACACACTACATCTTCCTCTAGTTAAAATTTTCTCTGACACACACACACACACACACACACACACACACACACACACACACACACACACACACACACACACACACACACACACACACACACACACTCACTAGTGGTGACAGCAGCAGCAGCAGCAGCTGCATCTTGCTCTCCATAGGGCAAGGGACCTACTGGGGCTCCATGCTCACAGCTCCCTAAAGATAAGTCTCCAACTGGATAAGAATGAACTGTGTGTGTGTGTGTGTGTGTGTGTGTGTGTGTGTGTGTGTGTGTGTGTGTGTGTGTGTGTGTGTGTGTGTGTGTGTGTGTGTGTGCGTGCGTGCGTGCGTGCGTGCGTGCTTGCGTGCGTGTGTGTGTGTGTGTGTGTGGTGTGTGCATGCGTTTCTCAGTCACATTGTCAAAGTGTATTTTTAGGTGTGGGTATCGCAGTATGAGTGTGGGCATGTGCATGTGTGTGTGTGTGTGTGTGTGTGTGTGTGTGTGTGTTTGTTTGTGAGTGTGAATGTGCGTGTGTGTGTGAGAGAGAGACTCTAGTTCCCAACAAGCTAAAAAACGTCCCTCCAGCACAAACAACTATGGCCCCGAGGCTCTGAGTGTGTGTGTGTGTGTGTGTGTGTGTGTGTGTGTGTGTGTGTGTGCGCATGTTTCGCCCCCCCACAGTGTTAAGCACAGCAGATGTCAGAGACAGATATGATATTTCCATCTAAAACAAACAGGGCCTCCAGCTCCACTCTGTCTCCATAAGGAGAGTCATGAGGAGGGACAAACCAGTGTGTTCCCTAAAATGCACCTACCTCGTGTTCAGGGAGAAACCCTTTCCACTGGAGGCTGCAGGAAACCCCCCTGGCACGTTGGTACAGTCCAGGAGTCACCTCTTGTCTACGCAGGCTTCACACAGCTGGTAGAGTCCAAGCGGATTCCGTAGGGGTGTTTATTCCAGGTCGTTTTGTTCCCGGTAGAGCTAAAACAAACAGAAGAAAACGATCCAGTACCTGAAGCCCAGACACATGGAGAGAGGGAGGGAGGGGGGGAGAAGGAGGGAGGTAGGGAGAGGGAAGGAGAGTTAGGTGATTACTGAGGCAAGCAGAAATACAGAGGGAGAGGCAGTAAAAGAAAGAAGAGGAAGAAACGGCAATATCCAGACATCAATAATCAGAGAAAAGAGAGAGAGAGAGAGATAAAAATAAAGAGATGAAGAGAGTGAGAGAGAAAGAGATAAAGAGAGATTAGAGAGAGAGGTGGAGAGAGAGACGTCCAGTGCCTCTGTGGTAGACTTCTATTGGCCAGGTGGGAGCGAGATAAAAAAAGCCATTTGGCGAGGCGTTGAATCGACTCCCCTCAGAGCTCCCAGCAAGCTCCGGCGGAGTTCAAAACAACCCCTGGACAGGCTGCCTGTGTGATTACAATCTGTACACTCACCCTCCCCTTCCCCCAGGGGACTGAAAACAGATGGATCTGAGAAAGAGGGGGCGGACACACACACACTGAGTGTTTACAGAGAATTGAAAAGAGAATGTTGGATCAGGTCTTGACTTTTCCCCCTTGGGTCAGAGATGTGATTCTGTTGGGTTGGGTCGTCCACCCCGACTAGGCGTCCCCCCCCCCCCTTGGGTCAGAGATATGATTACGATCTGATGCCCTGGGTCAGAGGCCGCCGACGACAAAGATGGTGATGAAGTTGGAACGTGCTGCTGGGTCCTGAAAGGCGGCGGCCGCTCTGACCACAGTAATCACGGCGACAACGAAGACGACGGAACGCTGGAGGCAACAGTTCAAACTGAAAAATCACATCTCAGACAACGAAAGCCGCTCCTGAGAGCGAACGTGACTCAAAGACAGCGGCTACACAGCATTAGCTCCTAGAGCACACAGCAGCAGATAGGATTGAGCGAGGGAGGAAAGGAGGAAGAAAAGAGGAGGAGCGGAGAAAGACAAAGAAAAGAGGAGAGGACAAGAAGGCATGGAGAAGAGGTAAAAAAAAAAGATTTGTGAGAGCAGAAGGATTGTAATGATAATCATTGAACGTTTTGAAGGGTAATAATAATTCAAACAAAAAAGAAAATCAATATTCCAGGAGTAAGGTCTCACATGGGACCTGTAGCTGTTAATGATCTGGGTTAATGTTTCCAGAGGTTAATGTGAGTCAGGCTGGCATGTTAATGACTGTGCTGCCTCGCGATGGTACTCTGAATGGCAGAGTGAGGTGTGGGTAGCTGCCGACACTGCCACTGTTAAAAAGGGAAAGCCAGCAGGGTTTCTCAATCACACCACATGCTTTCACAAGGCCTATTGTGTATAAGTCGCTCTGCTTGCTATTCTCCAAACTGAAAGGAGGGTTATAAAAGAATTTATGTCTGCCTACTAATAAATCAAAATGTGTAATATGTAATATTTTATCACCACGCAAGGGATCGGAAGAAGTTAACCTTTCTGATTAGATTTAACAAAACCTTGCTACGTTAGCCTGAGATGTGCTTTCTACAATAGCTTCTGGCAGGACGAGTGAAAGAAACATGTAGCGTTTGCTATTCCAGTCCCCCTCTCCCCTAGCCTACCACTGCAGTCTGTGTCGACTCTAATGAAATGTGTTAAACAAGAGGCAGATCAACAACAACATGATTCCTAAACCACAAGGCTAAGAGAGTCTTTAGTCT
Source organism: Galaxias olidus (assembly GCA_026901105.3). Classification (NCBI taxonomy): domain Eukaryota; kingdom Metazoa; phylum Chordata; class Actinopteri; order Galaxiiformes; family Galaxiidae; genus Galaxias; species Galaxias olidus. The sequence continues at coordinate 31,258 of JAPMUY010010339.1, forward strand.
GCCTCAGGGGGGGAGAAAACACAACGCTAAAAACATTCAAAACCACAGTGTTTTATTTACAAAAATTTTCTCCTGCGGCTGAAAATTGGAAGTATCTCTTTTGTTGTTGTTGTTGTTGTTGTTTTGTGTAGACAGGAAGTGTTTGGAGCCTTAGTGAGTCCTGTTCCGGCCCCAACTCTGAAGGCCAAAAGGAAACGGATGACGTTTGACGACTTCCTGTTCACACCAAAACAACAACGACAGCAACAACGACGACAACAGAGGTACATACGAGATTCCGCAGCAAGAGAAGGCGTTCATGGCTTCAATGAGACTTCGCTTCCGCATACACCTGAGGGCATGTTATGAGACAGCCATCAGGTAACATCTGAGCCGCCTGCCGGAGGTCATGGGTCAGGCCACGCTATGCCTCACTCACAGCCACACCACCAGCACGGGGGAGGGGCCGTGGCGCTGGGTGGCCTGTCAGGTCCCTGAGCTTAAAATAGTCGTCAACACGGACGGAGGGAGGGAGACGGTCCTTGCGTGGCCCAGCAGCAGCAGCCCCCAGATTCAATTTGAACGTATTTTTATGCTGCTTTCCCCTATATTATTCATCTCCTCGGGGTCTACTCCGTTTCTCTCTCTCTCTCTCTCTACGTCTCTCCACCTCTGTCTCTGTCTCTGCCTCTCTCTCTAACTTTCTCTACCTCCCTCTATCTCTCACTCCCTCTCTCTGTCTCTTTCTCTACCTCCCTCTCTCTCTCACTCCCTCACTCTGTCTCTTTCTCTACCCCTCTCTCTCTCTTTCTCTCTCTACCTCTCTCTGTTGCTTTCATCCTCTCTTTTCCTCTCTCTTTTTAGCCACCCTGTTCCCTCTCTCCATCCCCACCCACTCCTTCTCCTCCCTGCTCCTCTTCCTCCTCCTCCTCTCTTATTCATCCATCCTTCTCTGCTGTCTTGTATTTCCAGTTCCACTCTGTCCTCTCTCCTCCTGCTCGTTCTACCATTTAGCTCCATGTCTCTACTTGTCAGTTTCTCCCTCCCTCCTTCCCTAACTCCATCCATCCTTAACTCTCTCTCCCTAATCCATCTAGTTCTCCCTCCCTCCCTCCTTCCCTAACTCCATCCATCCTTAACTCTCTCTCCCTAATCCATCTAGTTCTCCCTCCCTCCCTCCCTTCCTCACTAACTTCCTCCCTCCTTCCCTAACTATCTCCCTCCATTTCCTCCCTAACTCTCTCCCTCCCTCCCTTACCTTACCATGTGCTGATCTTACCTAGGCATTTTTGTGCCTTCTATAATCCAGTCCAGCAGCCAGCCAGAGTACCTCCACTTATTTCCTCTCTCTTTCTTCTCCTCCTCCTTCTCCGGCCCTCCGTCTCTCCCTGGGCTCTCTGTTGACAGTTGTCGTTCCAGCGTTTTGCCTGGCGGCGGGCCGAAACAAGATTATTTCTGATTGGTCTGGTTTGGACCAGGGACGGAGATACAGGAGTGAGGGGGCAGCGCCAAGGAGGGGCAGTTCATCTTAAGGAGAGAACAAGCCTGAGGCAGGCCGGCAGACAGGCCGCCCGCCCACACACACCACACACACACGCGCGCGCGCGCACACACACACACACACACACACACACACACACACACACACACGCGCGCTCACAGAGTGACAGAGAGAGGTTGACATCATGCACTAAGGCATACTGTATTTATAGTCAGATATTTTTGAAAAAGAAACCGAAAGGCTGTGCACTCATACAAACCCCCCCCACACACACACTGACTCATCCCTATACACACACATACATACACACACAGACACACACACACACACACACACACACACACACACACACACACACAAACATAAGCATACCTATACACACACCCACTGACACACACACACACACATGCACACACACTCTAACACACTAACACACTAACACACAAACACTGACACTAGCTGTAGTACAGAGCTAGCTGTAATACAGAGGTGCCCAGTTGGGTCAATGATTTACACACACACACACACACACACACACACACACACACACACACACACACACACACACACACACACACACACACACACACACACACACACACACACACACACACACACACACACACACACTGCGCTCCCTTCCTACTCTGCGTACACTGCTGTGCGTGCGTCTTTCTGTCTAGTGGCAGAGCTAACGGAATACTAATACGTGCTGCTTGTTTTTGAACGGTTGCCCAGGAAAAGGAGGACCTCCGTGGAGACGGGGAGGGTGCAGCACTGCAGTGAGCAGTCCTCCGTCACCCTCTCCCTCCTCCTCTACTTGCTCATCCTCTCCCTTGTTCCTCTCCCTCCCTCCTCCTCTTCTCCCTCCTCTCCCTCCCTCCCTCCCGCCTCTCATTCCTCCTTTTTCCTCCTCTCCCACTTCCTCCTCTCCCCCCTCTCCCTACTACCTCTTCCCTTCTTCCTCCCTCTCCCTCCCTCCTCCTCCTCCTCTCCCTCCTCTTCCTCTCCCTCTGCGGGTCAGTCTGACTTCAAGCCGTGCAGAGCCTGCTGGATCCCCGTACAGCGCGCCCACCATGGAACTCCATACTTAATAATCATAATAATTATCTTTATTTGTGTTGTACGTTTATGAAACAAGTGTAGTTCAATGCGCTTTACACGACAGAGAATAAAAAAAAAAAAACTATGATTAAAAGTAATGAAATAAATATAGGTTTGTAAAGCAATAAAACAGATTAAAGTATTTTGCATTACTCTTTGCTTCCTCCCTGTGATTTTGTTGAATTAAAAGCCTGAAAGTATTGATTTTAGTAGAGATGACTGATGCAGCCTGAGCCCAACTCCTTTGGGCTTCACGTTTCCATGCTGAAGAAACCTTCCAGTAGGTCTGCGCTCCCCCACACAGAGAAGACCTCCTCTGCTGCAGTGTCCTGCATAATTAAATAGATCTAATACCTAGTCCGACAAGGCAACAACACAGAGGAGAGTCCAGTGGACTGACGCTTTATTGAGTTATTATCAAAAGTACAGAGCAGGTCCAGTTACTTTGTGTCATTATAAATACATATCAGAATAGCATTAAGGTCCAGTTACTGTGTGTCATTATAAATACAGCACAGAGTAGCATTAAGGTCCAGTTACTGTGTTATTATTATAAATACATAGCAGAGTAGCATTAAGGTCCAGTTACTGTGTTATTATTATAAATACATGGCAGAGTAGCATGAAGGTCCAGTGGATTGAACCCTTTCTGTGAGTAATTATAAATACAGAGCAGAGTTCTTTATCCAGCTCGTGTTTCTAGTTGAATTATGAGGCTCTGCAACACGGCTCTGAAAGTGAGGGTCACACTTCGTGTTTATATTAGTAAAGAATAATCAGATGGTGATGGATGGTTATGGAACGTTCACGAGTCTTTACTCTTAGTCTTCAATCTGCTACAAATGGAAGAAAAAAAGAAATGCTGCTGATTTCAGTCTTGTCCGTGTCAACACACTAGCATCATCACACCATCCATTCCATGGGCGGGGGGGGGGGGGGTGTTGAATGGTTGTGGAACACACACAATCCCACCATTAAACTACCTTTTACTGAGGCCTGTGTTTGGTTTGGTGCTGTTGTCACGGCAACGTCTCGTCAGCCTGTTTGAGGTCAGGACCCGGTTCCATTCGCACAACCGGGCAGCGGAGGGGGGTAAATCAAACCAACCCCCCGTTTGACTCAACGTCTGAGACAAACAAACGGCAGCTTAATGTCTGGAGTCACGACGTGACCATCACCTCATAATTAGATCGACCGTCAGCAAAAGAACTGGGTCTATTTTGGATTCAACGGCTCGTATTTGAAGATAAAGGCAGAGGATGTAAATGTGAAGCTAGCAGAGAGTGTAGCTCTGAGCTGCAGAGACGCGATGTTCGATCCAAATAAAGACTCATTCCCAGACGGCACAACCCCAATAAGTGGAACCAGAGGAATTTCAAAAGAGATTAAAGCATTGAGTGTTACAAAGCCATTTACAGTCTGACGGTACCGAGATACACACACACACACACACACACACACACACACACACACACACACACACACACACACACACACACACACACAAACACACATACACCACACACATACACATACATCTACACACACACACAGACACACACCACACACACACCACACACATACACCACACACATACACATACACCTACACACACACAGACACACACAGACACACACACACACACACACACACGCACACACACGCACACACACACACACCACACACATACACATACACCTACACACACACAGACACACAACACACACACACACACAAACACACAAACAAACACACAAAAAAACGCACTCACACACACACACACACACAAACATACACCACAGTTTGAAGAGGACCAGAGATGCTCCTGGAGGAGGAGCTGCAGACAGAGGCTGAGTAAGAAACAGGAGAGAGAGACAGACGGGGGGAGAGGGGGGGGGGGGGGGGGGACAGAGAGAGAGAAAGAGAAAGAGAGAGCGAGAGAGAGAGAGAGAGAGAGAGAGAGACAGATGGAGAGAGGACTGACAGACAAAGAGAGAGAGAGAGAGAGAGAGAGAGAGAGAGAGAGAGAGAGAGAAAGTGAGAGAGTGAGACAGACGGAGAGAGAGGGGCTGAGTAAGAAACAGATGGAGAGTCTGAGAGGGAACCAGAGAGAGACAGACGGAGAGAGACATTAAGAGAGAGACGTGGAAAGAGAGACCAACATGGAGAGAGAGACAGATGGAGAGAGAGACGTGGCGAGAGAGGGGGGGGCGTGGAGAGAGAGATATAGACAGGTAGAGAGAGATGTGGAGAGAGAGGGGGGAGGGAGAGAGATAGAGAGAAAGAGACGTAGAGAGAGAGTAAAATGGATAGAAGTAGAGAGAGAGAGAGATGTAGAGAGAGAGAGTAAAATGGATAGAAGTAGAGAGAGAGAGAGATGTAGAGAGAGAGGGGGGGGGGTGAGAGCGAAAGGGGGGGGGGGTGGTTTACAGAGACAGGGGGATAAAGAGAGAGAGACCATTAAGTGATTCTATGTTAGACAACATGTGTTATGAACGGTTTTCATGTGATAGTCAGAACAGCCACATTAAACTACACAGATTCTCTCCATCAGCTTAGCTGGACCTGCAGGGGCCAACCGCCCAATCAGCCACTCCGATGGTCGTCACCACGGCGACGGGGTGTCCCTGGTATCATCACCCAGGCGGAGGGCTGGTGAAGCATCATCTGACAACCAGCCAATCACAGATCACCCTGGGGCTCCAGAGAAGACACTACACCATCATGGCCCCTCCTCCGTACTCCTCCTGTCTCTCTCCACTCCTCTCTCTCTCTTTCATTCCCTACTTTTCTTTCTCTCTCTCTCTTAGTCAGGAACACATCATGACTGCTACTCTAAAAGGTCATCTGCCGGCCTGATCTCATATCCAATAAGACCCCGGGGTCAAAGTTCACACACACACACACACACACACACACACACACACACACACACACACACACACACACACAGTGACCACCCTGGACTGATCCCTACTTCCGCTACGACTGGAAGGACTCTCCCTCTGAAGACTGGGACGTCTCTCCCACTAAGACTGGAACGACTCTCCCTCTTAAGACTGGAAGGACTCTCCCTCTAAGACTGGAACGTCTCTCCCACTAAGACTGGAACGACTCTCCCTCTTAAGACTGGAAGGACTCTCCCTCTTAAGACTGGAAGGACTCTCCCTCTTAAGACTGGAAGGACTCTCCCTCTTAAGACTGGAAGGACTCTCCCTCTAAGACTGGAAGGACTCTCCCTCTAAGACTGGAAGGACTCTCCCTCTAAGACTGGAAAGACTGTTTCCGACTCCTTGGCAAACAACACAGTAGTGGGTGTGCTTGACTGTAGGGGCACTACACTGTGAGAGACAGAACCACCATCTCCTAGAGGAGAGACAGGCTGCACTACCGCCTCCGAACCACCAGGGAAAACCCGCAAAACTAGGTCATAGTGTTCAAAAAAATAAAAGAAGAGAGGCAAAGAAGTAAACAAAAGGAACTTACTCTGATAAATATATGACCAAAATAAATCGAGAGCAAAATATAGGAAAGCTGTTTCTCCAGGTTTAAAATGACTGAATGAAAGCACATAAACTTTCTAAAATAAACGACAGGGAAATCTGTAACCGTCAGAAGTGACAGTTGGAAAATCACGGCGACGCAACACTGTCACTGAG
>JAPMUY010010339.1:42500-96999 GCA_026901105.3 Galaxias olidus
TAGGATATGTAAAATCAAAGACGTGTGCACGACCGTTGTCAAGCAATAATTGTCCATTATCCTTTAACCTTTTGTCGGATATTCATGTCATATTTGCAGATATTTCATATGGGCTATGGCCTTTTCCGCTGAACTGTTGAGCATCTTAAATCCAAAACACATAGCACACCAAAATAATTTAAAAACAAAACATGACACACGATAAAAGTTGTTCCTAAAATTAAACCTATAGCCTACCTTCAAATCTTGCAAGGGTGATAGACGCTTCCACTGGAAGTGGTGTGTTTTCAGTAGCCTTTCCGCGCACATTTCACATGTCGCTCCATGCTTTTGGAAACCTGCTGACAGTCTGAAGGAAATGTTGTACTTAGTCTGATGCGTCGCCAACCTTTTAGACGCGTTCGTCTTTCCTTGGCTTAATATCGCTCCTCTTCGCGCTTGTCTCCCCTCCCGTCAACATGGGGGACTTACAGGCAAAAAGGACATAATAACGGCATTACTATCGCCTACCAAGATACTAAAATGTGCGTTTTCTTCAGCTTCTATAGGAGATGCACGATATATTTTTATAATTTGATACAGTATTCGCAAACGCAAAGATTTTTTTTTATTAATTTGAACAGATTACTTTTAAAAACAAAGTTAATAAATATATATATATTCCCTTTAAAAATCAAGAGTTCTGCTTCCACACGGAGAAATTATTCTAACTTTTTCCCCAGTTTCTCCAACAGCATACTGTATACATTTAATTTATGTGAGAAACGTTTCTACCCCTTGCTGCATGCGTAGTCTATTGCTTCTCAATGGACCTCACTTGCGTTTGACTTCGAAAAGAGAACAGCACGCTCCACTGCCATCCTGCGGACGATGCCCTTCCTGATTCGGCCGTTGATTCAGGATAGGACAGTAGGCCCGGTTCTAGAATGCATTCTCTAAGGGAGCAATGAATGATGGTGAGGGGGCAACATGATTATAATGTACTGTGCAATACGACACAGACCTATTACAAACTATTAAGTGGTCTTTTGTTGATGTATTTTCTTATATATATTATTTTTCCTTTCCTAGGCTACGTTCTTTCCCACAAGGTTATACATTTCTTCCCTTTCTGCCGAAATAAGTCGAATTTCTTTATTTTCTATTTAAGTCACCAGACTTCCCTTTTCCCCCTATCATACTCTATGATCTTTTTTTTACCACATCAACCTCCTATTCCTTGTAAAAGCCACACCACATTCCTCCAACTCTTTCGACTCGTCAAGTTGTTGATGGATTCATTGGACACAAACCTGTAACCAGGAAGCCTTAATAACAGACAGCCACATACAGAGGAGCTTTTATGTAACGAGTCCCCATTAACCTATAACCTTCCTTGGTGGTCACACTCAAATGAAAGGATTCCATGTCTGCTCAAATATCGACACACACACACGTCAAACGACTTCTCTGGATAACGGCATTCTTCATCTGGTGCACGATCAAATCAATGGTGACCCTCTTGTAGGATGACAGGCAGTGACAAACAGGAAGTGGGTCAATAGCAGATCAATGGACCACAACAGATAAGACAGTTCTATGTAGGGAGAAAATCATGGAGTGTCTTAATAACTAGGATGTGTCAGGTGGCATGTGGTACCTTACTTGTTTGTGCCCAAAGACAAAGACATAACAATATTATATATTTTTTTAATCACAACTCACAACAACCCATGAGTCATCTACAAAAATAACTTAATAAAAGAAGGAGAAAAAACAACATTATGCCCAGTTTTTTTTGTCATGATAATCTACCAGTTATGTAAAGTCTTTTTGCATAACCGTGTTTCTCACCTGAGAAAAATGTCGATCATTACAAAAATATATGTCAAAATGATTTAACAGGTCAACAGTCTGCCTCCAACTTTTAACATGAATACGTTTTTTTGAGACTCACACATTCCTCCAGCATGAACAGTGCTATATGTTTCCTTAAGAAGGTAAAATAAAAAATAAATACTATAAGTGCAATAGAAATCCCAAACCTCACTCAAACTATGTGTCCAAACCCGAAATCTCTAAATATGTCAAATCCCCATGAAAGCCTTGATGCAGGTGGGCAGTGATGTTGTCGGTGAGACTGGTGGTCATATTATCAAAGTACTCTAGATAGTAACTAACTACTCTATACAGTAACTTACTACTCTATACTGTAACTAGCTACCCTATACTATAACTAAGTATTCTACGGTAGCTAAATACTATAAACTGTAACTGTCGGCTAAGCAGGAAAGCTCACTCATTGGTTGCATGTCTCATCATATTTCGAGAGACATTCAAGTATATAACTCTGCCTCACTGTAAACGAATGTAAACGATGCCTTCAAAAGTAGTGATAAAAATAGCGTAACAAAACTTAAAAACAGCAGCATATAAATAGTACAGAATAACCCTTCTCCTGAGCCCAGGCACAGACAGTCGATGGCCCTTATGGCAGGAAATAGTAGCAGTTACAATCACTACTTCCTGTTATCTTGCTCTAATTAGTATTTTTCAAACTATAACAAACCCTGATAAAGCCTGAACCTGTGCCCCCCCCCCCCCTCTCTTCACAGATCTGATAGTTTCCTGCTGTATTCTCTTTTGACTTATGACCATTTACTGATCCTGCACACTCCTAAACACACCAATCTATGGGTTCAATATCCCAGACCCTTTCTCTCTGTCTCTAAAAACATACAGGTCTCCTTTAAAAGTCAGTGTCTCAGCTATTCCAGTGTGCTCCACCATGATGGTGTTTTTTTCTTGTGTTTCCAATTCACCTCCTCCGTCGACATCGACTGTTTCCAGGAACCTTCTAGACGGGTCGACACTCAATGTGCAGGTTTCGATTCGATTATGCACGGAACTGCACAGGGAGTCCGTGGCAGACACAGAGCACTGCTCCTCTTCATCGACATGTGACCATCAGCGGTAGTATCAGGGGGGAGACGTCGGGATGCTCAGAGCTCTACGCTGCCCCCTGCTGGAGGTTCCTGTCATAGTTCTCCTGACAGATGGCCACGCGCTGGCTGAAGTAGCTAGGGTCGGAGATGGCCCTGAGCAGGTCCGTCTGGACCAGGCAGATGTCGTAGAGCTCTGAGGTGTACGCTGTCCGGGTGTCCAACCCGCCTCGGTCCAAAAACAACTCCAGAACCAGACCGGAGAACACAGGGGACCAAGGGAGAGATAACAATGATGTATTAATGAAGAACATCATGGGCGCCTTAAGGGCTGAACGCACTGCTTTCTTTTTACACTGCCGAAAAGATCTGACAGTTCAAAAAATATCGCATTCAGTGGGCACGACCCCTGAATGTCTGTTTCAGTGACTAAAAATTAAACTTGTCTCTGCAGAATAGAGACAAGAAGGCAGGGATAAACAAACCTCTCTCTCTCTCTCTCTCTCTCTCTCTCTCTCTCTCTCTCTCTCTCTCTCTCTCTCTCTCTCTCTCTCTCTCTCTCTCTCTCTCTCTCTCTCTCTCTCTCTCTCTCTCTCTCTCTCTCTCTCTCTCTCTCTCTCTCTCTCTCTCTCTCTCTCTCTCTCTCTCTCTCTCTCTCTCTCTCTCTCTCTCTCTCTCTCTCTCTCTCTCTCTCTCTCTCTCTCTCTCTCTCTCTCTCTCTCTCTCTCTCTCTCTCTCTCTCTCTCTCTCTCTCTCTCTCTCTCTCTCTCTCTCTCTCTCTCTCTCTCTCTCTCTCTCTCTCTCTCAGTACCTTGGGGTGAACGATGGTGTCCTCGTCGTTCTGCCGGATGTTGTCGTCGATGAAGATGTGCTGGACGTGCTGGTCAAAGGGGTCCACCCAGAACGGCTTTCCACCCAGCAGGGAGTAGCTGTTCCGGGACCACCTGGCCAGAGATGACCCCAGGGTTAAGGGTCAGGGTCAGAGAGAGGACACCAGGGGAACATTCAGCGTGGAGCATAATAAATTGTCAATATATTATAGAAGGGTTAAAAAATATACATATATTATTATTTGAATTATTAAACCTTTATGTAACCAGGAGAATCACCTTGAGGTTAAATAAAAATATAAAAAGGTTACATTTTTATAAGGGAGACCTGGGCACGAGGCACAAATCCACCAAAATTAAAACATGAGTTTCCTATTACACTTAACAGTAAAGCATTTTATAAGCACTAGATATATACAATAATAATACTGAACACACTTTGAATTATTAACAATTCATAGACAGATTCAAACGAAGCAGTCACCTAAGAGCAATATTCAACCCTTCTGTGAAGCGTTTGGGTTCTGGTCCACCTACCAGTCAAAGTGGTCCTGGAACCCCCCTAGGTGACACAGGGAGCTCAGGTACTGGTACAGCCCGCGTTCTCCATCTCTACTGGACAGATGCTCCTCAGACCGGCTAAGGACCACCCCCTTCTTACTGCATCGGATCTGACCTGGGCTCACGTTCACACTCAACTGGTGGGACGGAGGGAGGGAGCGAGAGAGAGAGAGAGAGAGAGAGAGAGAGAGAGAGAGAGAGAGAGAGAGAGAGAGAGAGAGAGAGAGAGAGAGAGAGAGAAAGGAGGGGGGAGGGGGGGGGAGAGGGAGAGGTAGAGAGAGAGAACGTAAGAGAGAATAAGGAGCAAAAGAAAGAGATAGTTTAGTAAACAAGTGAAGTACCATTCAAAATTCACGCAGGGGTTGAACAAAGTGCAGCCAAACTCTTTTTTTAATGACCTGAAACTAATTGGAGGAGTCTAGCAGTCAGCTGTTTAAAAGGTGTTGAAATAGTCACGCTGGCTGGGAGCGGCGCAGGCAGGAACACAGATGCACCAGCCCAGCGTGACAGCAGGCAAAGAGCCACTCTGCTGGGCCTCTCTAATCCTCCATGGCCCCCTGTGGAGGCTGGACAAACAGGCTGTGACAGGAGGCAGACTGACCAGTCCCACTGCACAGCCTTCAGACAGTCTGAGTGACAGGAGGCAGGCTGACCAGTCCCACTGCACAGCCTTCAGACAGTCTGAGTGACAGGAGGCAGACTGACCAGTCCCACTGCACAGCCTTCAGACAGTCTGAGTGACAGGAGGCAGACTGACCAGTCCCACTGCACTGCCTTCAGACAGTCTGAGTGACAGGAGGCAGACTGACCAGTCCCACTGCACAGCCTTCAGACAGTCTGACTGAGCCAGACCGGCTCTGCTCCCTCCTGTTTTCCTCTCTCCCTCCCACCTTCCCTCCCTCTCCCACACCATCCCCTGTCTCTCTCACACTCTCCCTCCCTCCTTCCTCCCCTGCTCACACCCTCCTCCCACATGCAGATATGGATGTGTTCCGTCCCACTGAACTAACAGGTACAGGAGCACACTGGGAGAGAGAGAGAGAGAGAGAGGGGGGGCTTATTTTCTGAGGGCATGCGGACATACACTGCCCAGGGGAGCATTGCTCCGCTTCTCCAGCTTTAATGTGCGATCTACACACACACACACACACACACACACACACACACACACACACACACACACACACACACACACACACACACACACACCTCACCAGCGATTACCTTCACTTCGTTGGCTGTAAAAGGTTTTAGAAAGGTTTATCCTGGCCAACACTAGTGTTACCACACACACACACACACACACACACAGATGTTACATGGGTTTTATTCAGACTGCAAACAGCCAGCTCTAAAATTGTTCAGAGTGACTCACCCTGTCATCCTGGACCAAGGAGGTCATCTTCATCACCTGCCTCAGGCACACACACACACACACACGCACGCACGCACGCACGCACGCACGCCTTTCACAACCCACCAGTCAGCTGCAAAGTTCCACTGAGGTGGAGGGAGCAGCAAAGACGAGCAGATATCCTGCATTTCATGCCTCTCACCAGCTGACCTGTAAAGCTGTTTCTTCCAAACAACACTCCCTGTCACTGCATATCCTAGCCTCTGTGCACTGTCGCGTAAGACCGACTACTTAAAGCTGCAGTACATCATAGTTACACTGAGCTTTTGCCAAGGTGGTGAAGGACATTGAAAATGCAGAAGGACACAACCATCCAAATACAACACATTAGTGAGTTTGTCCCCGAATCTCCATCATTTAACTCAGCACAGTGAATCTACGACCATAACACAGTTTGCTCATTTTCATTTTCAGCTGAACTCCTTCAGACATCTGTCTTGATGTAACATCGTAACTGGGAGATAACCGTCAAGTGAAAAATGTATGCCAACTAACAGGACTACTCCAACATAGAAAAAGAAGGAAAGCTGAATGGAGACTTTTAACATTCAGTTCCTAATATAAGGAGTGTTGAAACGGATAATTCAGTTCAATTGCAATTATTATACTACTAAATTCAATTACATTTGAACCTTTCTGTCGGGATAGACCCCACACCACAGTACCTTGAGGTCCGGCAGGTCGGGGAACAGCGGGTGCGAGCCCTCCGTCAAGGCCCTGGACACGGTAGTCAGCACTCGTGGGAGATCGGACCCGAACGTCCGGAAGAGGATGGCAAACTCCCTCCCTTCCGTCACCAGGTCCTTCAGCAGCTGGAAGAAGGAAGGGAGGATCCAGTGGTAGAGCTTCCCGTCCTCTCCCTTCACGGCCAGCTCCCGGTCTCCCTTCAGACCGGCGGGCCAGCGCAGCAAAGCCAGGTGCTCGTCCAACACGCCACGGAATCGCCGTCCTGTCGTCGAGGTGAAGCACGGGACCCGTCCGAACTGGGAGTAGTAGCTGACAGCACCCTCACATGGTGGCAGGAGGGAGGTCGAGTCACTCAGCCACTCCCACTTACCTGTAGGTAGGTAAAGAGGACGAAGTGATCCATCATTTACTCACTGACATCTAGGTCTATTTGAATAGTCACGTTGATGTTACTTCTTTATTATGGTGCTCAAACCGCTTATTATGGTGCTCAAAATATGTACTGCCTTTGGGATCTAACTTATTTTGGGATAATAATTGTATATTTTATTTGTAGTGCACTTTTCATTGTGAAACATTGTCAAAACTAAACAAAGACTATTTTCAAATAATGGACAGACTAATATCTCTACAAGCAAATGGGATAACTTAGATAGTCTAACTTAGAAAATACCAGGTCCGACTATATATTTGATGTTACATTCACTGTGCTTTGTTGTTGCTTCAATCTAACAGACTAGTTCTGGCACTTGAGACAGGCCCCTAAAGTAGCGTTACCTTTGCTCATTCGTCCCCATGTCACAGTGGTCATAAAATAGTCCAAAGCAGCTATAGTCCCTTGACATGTCACGGCGTCAGACACTAATATTGTGTTGTTGAGGTCAACGTGAAGCACTAATTTTCTCTGTAACGGCACCCGTGGAACCGAAACGGACAGATGGCGGATCTCGTCAACAGGCTCGGTGACATTTCTGTTCTCTGACGTCTGCTCATTCCACTGCTGTCGTCCAACCTCTTCCCGACTAGTGTCTTCCTTGTCTCTTTCGGCTTCAGCGATATCTCCATAGTTATGGCAGGTTGCCATTGTGTGAACGTTAAGAAAGATAAGTCTCGGGTTTAGTTTATGAGGACTCTTGTCCTACCGGCATTGCTCTCCTTTTGGATTCATTATTGTTTACTTCCTCATTGCTTCTTCTTCCTCTATAATGAAGTGGTGGTTATTTAAAAGTTTTTGCACCAGCGTCATCTGCAGGCAGATTGTGCAAACATAGTCTCATGTAAAAGTGTCTTTGAAAGAATAAACGGAAAAAGGTACAAACGAGTATTTCGAGGCATTGATGACCATAGATTACTTTTAAAGAAGTAGTATACTAAAAGTATGTTATACTAGAAGTTCACTATGACACAAGACAACTTAAAGATTAAAGATCAGATTCACAAACACCATTATAGTTTAGCACTTCTCAAAAAAGGTTTATTAATATATTTACCACTTAAAGTCATATTCACAGCAGCATTTTAGTCCCCGCTTTATATAAGCAGTCCGATACACAGAAAGGAATGGGAAGGTATACCAGACAATCCACTCAAACAAAAATAAAGAAAAATAGCCCATTGAGAGGGCAACCAAATTCTATACTAAGGGGCTCGTGTAAGAACATGCAGGCATGCACATCTCAGTAATACACCAAGCTTATACCTGGTCTAACCTCGCATCCACAGGTTCAAATAACCAAAACAACTCCACAGTAACAAAAAAACAAACCAAAAAAAACGAATCAAGGTGGGTTGTGAATAATGCGGACAGAAAAGACAGTACTAATTTGTATCTTCTTTAAAGAAAAAGAAAAAAAGGAGCAAACACAACAGAAAAATGTTAATCAAACTTCCTTTAAAAAAAAAAAAATGCAGTGCTACAGTTTCAAAAGCCAAGTTACAGAATCCATTGAAAGTCAGACACATCAAATCAGACATTACCTCGATGAAAAAAAATGTACTAGATCAGACAAATTAACTCCAACACTACCAAACTCTGGTTTACGGTCCCAAAATGTACATGTTTTTTTCCCTCAGTTTAACAATAGCTTGGTCAAGAATGGCCTTTAGAGAGAATTTGTATGAAGGGATAAAGTACAGTAAGCAGGGGTTTAGTCGTGTCGGAGCTCGACAATAAAAGGTGCGTTCCATTTGACTGGCAGCCAACTTGGTTGTTGGTAACTCTACTGCCTCAAGCATAGCATTACATCAGCCTCCAAACTTCAAGGGGGAAATCCGTGCCCACATCAATGTCTGTGTGTAAATACATAGTCTGCATGTGTGAAGACATGAGACTATGTATGTATGTATGTATGTATATATATTGCATGAAAATCAATATATAATTTGTAAATCAGTGTTAATCAATAGCAAAGTGAACAAATATCAATAAAATGGATGAAGAGTAAATCAATATGCTTTGTAATGGGCCTCTCAGATCCACGTGACTGTAAGGATGTTAAAGTTAAAAAGAGCACCATTGTCTTCAACACACCACCCTTCTCCCTTCTACGCTGGGACGAGCCCTGGATGGACTAGCCTGGGTAACCCCAGATGATTAGAAAGGGCCTGGAGTGTCTCTCTAACCGAGAAAGAGGGCAGAATATTCCTCCCCGTTGATAAAATAAGAATTACATCCTCGCCTTCCGGAACCCAGATGGAACCTTCAGTGCTGTTCCGTAGGTGTGCAGGGTTCTAGTCCACCTCCTCCATGTTACTGTAGGAGGGAGCTGAACAGTCTCCTGGGTGGGCAAACAGCTCGGAAGGCATCTCAGTGCTCAGCGTCTGGCCTTCCTCTGCATCCAGGTCAGTCCCAAAGAGCACCTGGCTAGAGGCCTGTAGAAAAAGAAAAAACACAAATGTTTCTGGGAATTTTCTTTCCTTTCTGGTTTCTTTTTCAGAAGGAATGTCACAAATGAACATATATATCCATTGTCAAACACAACATCCCAACACAAATAGACTTAGGTGGTTTTGATGAAACAATCCCCCTTATTCAAACTTGTCTGGCAAATTTGAGGAGAGAATAACTGAAAAATAATATTCATTACAGCAATATCAGATTGACAATTTATTTTTTGATATATTACACAGTTTTCATATTGCAGCAGGATAAAAATGAATTGACCATTAAACATTTTTGCAATGAAATATACCATTTTATATTTTGTACACACCTCAATGACAGTAGCTCCTAGACAAGTTATTGCTTCATGATTACAAGCTAAACATCTTCAATAATCTTTATACAAGATATGAAAGCAATGAATGACTAAGGGGTATAATAAAAACATGGATTGCTTTGGCTGAAATATCTTTCCCCAGCACAATTATTGCTATCAATGTTAATACAATTATAATGGTTACACAACTACAGTGCAACCTTTTTTCATAAAACATCTTAAATCAATTGACATTTAAAACTTTCACCAGTACTGTAAGACATGCTGATTTTCCTTAGCATCACGTTCCACTGAATAAAATAATAGCATGTTTTTGTCTACAGTTTACATGAATAGATGCTATTGTGCACAGACAATTAAAAGCAGACTTAACTCTGTCAACAGGACTTCTGGCTGGACAATAATAAGCACTGGGATTACCCTGAGACTGATTTTAAAAGAATAGTTCACTACTATATGGGAGACATGGAAAATAGGGAAAAAAGTGAACTATTCCTTTGAAAACGGTTACAACTATATAGTTCTGGGCATCAAAATGAATCCTGAAACTAGTTAACATGTTATGGCTTGTTCTTATAGTTTAAATAAAAACTGTTATTTAGAGTACGTCCATTGCAGGGCGATCAAAGCTTTTATGGACCGGACATACAAGTCACATTCTGTTTAAATACATTCAGTATGTGGACAGATAGACAACAAGGTAACATCCCTGCTAAGTTGTATTGTACATCAGTGCAAAACATCTGCATCTGCAGCCTTACAGGCATTTACATAAGAGTATTATTTTGCATTGGTTTAGTGTTATATATCTTGACAAACTCAAATCTTAAAACAGCTACGGTGAAAAAATTTAAATATGTTTGGAAATATCCCTACAACCAACCCGGGACAGAAACTGTTTACAACAGATCTCATTGACTCAAAGAAAACAAATACATAAAACACATACAACCTTAAAGGCTGTAAGGACTATATCTAAATGGCTGAAACCTCAGCTACTGTGGACGTGCCCATTTCATTATTCAATTTATTTAATTCATTATACTGAATTTATTTAATTCATTAAAAAATATTACAAAGCCTCTTTTGAAAAACATTGGAAATAAATATATTTAAAAGAATTTAGTCAACAGATTAACGCCCCTTGTTATTATACTTAGCCCACTTTAAAATACCACATTTAATTTCATGTGATCCTTCCAAGAGAACGTGTGCCACTTATTCCAAAACGATCGATATTCAATTTTACCAGCCAGAGCTTCCTGAAATGAATTGCTTGTCAATTTGGGTTGAAAGTAGCACTCAAGAGGACGGTACTAAAAAGGGCTGGTTTGGCAGACTGCCAATAACACTCAAGAAGGAAGAAATGTTAGCCTAGTGTCAGCATAAGATATTTAAAGTAACTATCTTTATATTAGCAGATTTACTCAGTCCCGAGTCCCACCACTAGAGGGGGCCACTACAAAAATTATCTGTATGTGCATTGGGGTTTGCAAACATGTGAATGAGACAGTCACCATCGTCTCTGAGAGACACTATAGTGTATTAGCAGCAGGTAGAACTAGTCAGGGCCTGTTTTAAAGCCTGAAATCACCAGAAGAGCCATCGCTATAGTGCAATCAAACTCTAGTTAACATGTGTCTTATGACCTTTAACCCTACCCCCCCCGCCTCTTTAACCCCAGTTAGTTCTGAAGATCAGGGGGTAGAAGAGGTTCAGAAACAGAGCGAACAGAGCACCCAGGGTGCCCAGAGCGACATATCGCACACAGTCGTCATGGGGATAGTCAGAAACCCTCTGGCGACGGCGAGGCCTTCGCACACGCTCTTCCTCATCATCTCCTTCCACTTCCCTCCTTAGCGACACCAGTCTGGCCTGATGTTGTTGTTGTTGTCGTCGTCGTTGTGGCAACCCGAAGCGCAACAGACCGTGGGGCCCCTCCTCTTCCTCCTCCAGTTCCTGCCATATTAGAGAGGCCTGCGATTGGTGGAAACCTGTGTCAGCTTCTGAGGGAAGGGGCGTGGCCTTACAAGCACTGAGACTTTACAGTTTAGAGAGTCCGCCTTCCTCCAGAATAACCCCCCCCAGCACTTCCTCCAGAATAAACCAAACCCACCCCGTCCTCCCCTCAACTCTAGACACATACGTTTAGACTAACACACGTCACAGAACATAATGTTGTCGATACATCAGAGGCCATTTTTTTTATGGACACAGATTGATTCTGCCACTTACTTGCACTTCAAGTCAAACTGACAAACACAATTTTCTGAAGTGAGACAGACACTTCAAGTGTAGTATTTTCTTTACAGATGTTCAAAAAACTGCCAGATAATGATTCATTCAGTTTTAAATGTCCGGTTAAAATCCCCGTTATTTTACACACATCTTCCCCCCATTACAAACAGAGAAAGGGAATTTCTCTAGCCTTGGTCTGAGGATGCTAAGAACATTGCAAAGACTTTCCATCCAGAATTTCCTGCAGACTAAATAATTGAGGTTCTAGCTAATGAGAAAGCAGAAAACGTGTCTATGAAATAGATGAAGACGAGTACCTACATTGAGTAGCTAAAACATCACCCACCCCACCCGCAGGCCTCCCCTCCCTGCTAAGAAGATGAACCACCCGCTAGATAGAATGGCAGTTCTTTGTAGACGTCATGGTGACGGTCTCTAAAAGGATGTCACCCCCACAGAGGGGTTATGGAAGCTCATAGCTCAATCTACCCTCAAACTCTGCTCCTAGCCACCACGTGCCCTGTGTGTAGATGAGGGCAGCACCACCACCATCCTAGTCCACTGTACACACAGCCCCTTCTACCCTCAAACACAGCACCTAGCCACCATGTGCTTTGTGTGGACAGTAGACTGGACCGGTGGTGGTGCCCTCATCTGAACAGAGCTCCTTCTACCCTGCGTGGACGGGGGACAGGGTGGGGGTAGGTGCGGGGTGGAGGTGGTGGCGCCCTCACCTGGCTGGCGGCGGCTCCTGCGGCGGAGGAGGACTCGGCGCCCAGCGGGCCCAGGAAGCGAGGCGGGCGCTCCACGGGGGAGTTCCGGCGCCGGTAGAACAGGACGTAGGCGTAGCGGGTCACCACCTGACTCTCCTCCACCGTGGTCACCGTGCTATCATCAAACAGACGCCAGCCTGGAGGGGAGAGGGGGAGGGAGGGAGGGAGGAAAGAGATGAGAGGGGGGAGGAGAGAGAGAGAGAGAATATTTATTAATTAATTTAATTTTGTTAATAGTTATTAACAAAACAGACCTGGCAATAACAGCAGCACAGAGATGTTTATGTTTGCACATACAAAAACACATACAAGTATTTACACAAAATTAACAACAAAAACACAAAAATATACTACATAAATATAAAGTATACTACACTTCAAAATCCTGAGGCAGCAAATGAGAGGACGACTTACCGACGTCGCTGCGCTGGCTGTTCTTGTCGCTAGGCAGCCGGGCGTAGGCGGTGTAATGGCCGCCGATCATTCCTCCGTAGTGGTTGATGACGGCGTACAGGTCGTACACAGGGGGCTGCTGTGGCTCCTCCTTCTGGCCGATGCAGAACTTACTCAGGTCCAGGTTCCTTAGGGAGCAGAACCAAAGACACAAGGTTTAAAGATGGCAGGTCAGAGAGGATCTAAACCAGAGACACAGGGTTTAAAGATGGCTGGTCAGAGAGGATCTAAACCAGAGAGAGTTTGTGTTTATAAGTGTGTGTGTGAGTGTGTGTGTGTGTGTGTTACCTGACGGGGAAGTCGACCATGTCGTTGATCTTGTCCCTCCAAATGAAGCTGCGGAAGGAGAAGCGTTTGAGCTGAATGATGAGCACGTTGGGCAGACGCCACAGCAGAAGCTGCTTGGAGGCCTCGCGGTGCTGCTGGCACTTTGGACAGTACCTGGACCACAGCCAGGTACAGGAAGAGGAGGAGGAGGGTGGGTAAAGAGGAAGAGAGGAGCAGGAGGAGAAGATTTTAAGAAGTGAAGATTATGTCATAACTACCACAGTGTATTGAACCAGGAGCATCATCGCTGTGAGTGAGTGTGTGTGTGTCCACCCTACCATGCCTCCTCTGGGGCCAGCACCTCAGGCTTGGTGAAGAGGTTGAGGCACTGCTCCAGGGTGAAGTGCCCGGCGCGGGCTGTCTCGCTGATGGAGCCTGGGTCCTCCCGGTACTCCAGCTCCTTGGAGCGCACCAGCACGTACTCCTTGTGGCGCTCGTTGTTCTTCCAGACCAGCTCCAGAGTGGAGTCCTCACTCAGCTCCAGCACCGCGTCGTCTAGGAGACGGGACACAGTTACCAAGCGCACAGCTTGCTCTTAGCGACGCTGCTTTGAATGGTGAGCTACTGCTATTTGATATTCATAGATTCCATGATATGCATAGATTCCACTCGCTCTTTAACAGATTCATATACTTCAAGGCATGGAGACAATATAAAAAAACATTTTATACTATCACGCAGACCTGGGCTAGTGAGAGAGTTTTGCCATTCTCCTCTAGTTGCGCACGCACGCACGCACGCACGCACGCACGCACGCACGCACGCACGCACACGATGTAGGTGAGGAGGAGAGATACGTAGATAGAGAGAGGGGTTCACCTTTCTCCTCTAGTTTCTGTTCCTTGTTGTTAGAGTCCAGAACAGAGATGTAGAACTGACTGGCAAGACCAGACGCTGTCTCACTGGGGTGCTGGTACCCTGGTACTGCAGCTACACACACACGCACACACACACACACACACACACACACACACACACACACACACACACACACACACAGGAACGAGAGAGAGTGATTGAGCGTCTACTGCTGCAGTTGTTTCAATTGCCAGCGTGTGTCTGTACCGTGACTGTTGATGCCAGCGTTTGTCTGTACTGTGACTGTTGATGTCAGTGTGTGTCTGTTGATACCAGTGTGTGTCTGTACTGTGGTGGTTGTTGCCAGCGTGTGTCTGTACTATGACTGTTGATGCCAGCGTTTGTCTGTACTGTGACTGTTGATGTCAGTGTGTGTCTGTTGATACCAGTGTGTGTCTGTACTGTGGTGGTTGTTGCCAGCGTGTGTCTGTACTGTGGCTGTTGACGCCATAGTGTCTGTACTGTAGCTGTTGATGTCAGTGTGTGTCTGTACTGTAGCTGTTCATGCCAGCGTGTGTTTGTACTGTGACTGTTGATGTCAGTGTGTGTCTGTACTGTGGCTGTTGATGCCAGCGTGTGTCTGTACTGTGACTGGTGATGTCAGCGTGTGTCTGTACTGTGGCGGTTGATGCCAGCGTGTGTCTGTACTGTGGCTGTTGACGCCAGCGTGTGTCTGTACTGTAGCTGTTGACGCCAGCGTGTGCCTCTTACCTTCCGGTCGGACAGCCTTCTCACAGGATGTCTCCTTCTCAGCCTGGAGCTCCGAGGAGGAAGAGGAGGAGGAGGAGAGGAGCTCGGAGAACCCAGAGTCACTGGTCCGCGTGGTGGACAGGGAGCTCCGGGATGAGGAGAGGAGGAGGGTGTCAGGCTCTCCGGCAGCAGCCTGCCTGGGAGTCTTTGTCTGGGGCTGGGGCGGCAGGGAGGACTGGGTGTCTCCGGAGCCTCCACACCCAGCCACCACCGGAGCCTCCTCCTCCTCCTCCTCCTCCTCCACTTCCTCCTCCTCCCCAGGGTCGGCTGCCCTGCTCTGGGTGGCCTCGGGAGACGATCTGCCTGACTGGAAGGGCGGCTGGAACACGTCGACAGAAAACCTGAGGATGGGGAGATGGTGTGTGAGAGAAGAGGCCCCAACACAGGTGTGTGTGTGTGTGTGTGTGTGTGTGTTTGTGTGAGTCTACTTGTCTGGGGTGGCCTTACAGGTGGGCGTTTTCCTCCAGGTGTGTGTGCCCCTACCTGGAGTAGCCCTCCAGCAGCTGGGTGAGCCGGCCGTAGGTGAGGCGGGACTGGGGCACGCTGACCAGGAAAGGCAGGCCCACGTTCTCCATGTTGGGCCTGCACATGGCCTTATGGCTGGACCAGTGGCTCCTCTGACAAGCTCTGGAACAGCAGGGAGACAGGGAGACTGAGGGACTGTGTGCAGAGCACTGCAGGGTTCACTACAGCACTGGGAACGCTGAATTTACCTTTGTGACTTTTTAATTAACAGAGTGCAAGAGGAGGAGAGAGAGTGAGAGAGAGAAAGACAAGCAAAAATAGAGTGAAAGGTAAGAAGCGGTGTCAAGACTGACTGACAGGAAGAGAGGTAGAGGTTGTACTGCTGGTTGCAGTAGCCCACTCTGTAGCAGGTAGGTAGAGAGAGAGAGAGAGAGAGAGAGAGAGAGAGAGAGAGAAAGTGAGAGAGGTAGAGAGGAAGAGAGGTAGAGGTTGTACTGACTGGTTGCAGTAGCCCACTCTGTAGCACCGGGTGCAGCGTTTCAGCTTCTCCTCCTCAGACAGAGGGGGCTTCAGACAGGCAGCACACTTAGAGGTAGAGATGCTGGGCACCTGGGGCCTCTGCAACACACACACAGAGTAGACTACAGGTTAGAGATTGAACATGGCAGCACACTTAGATGTAGAGATGCTGGGCACCTGGGGCCTCTGGAAAAAAACACACACACACACACACACACACACACGGAGAGGGTAGACTACAGGTCAGACATTAAACATGGCAGCACACTGGAGATGCTGGGCACCCCCCCACCCTGTGTGTGTGTGTGTGTGTGTGTGTGTGTGTGTGTGTGTGTGTGTGTGTGTGTGTGTGTGTGTGTGTGTACCTGTTGTACTCGTAGCACCACCACCCTCTCCTTGGCCAGCTCTTTGGACAGCAGCTCTCCGTGTGAGTGTGTGTGTGTGTGTGTGTGTGTGTGTGTGTGTGTGTACCTGTTGTACTCGTAGCACCACCACCCTCTCCTTGGCCAGCTCTTTGGACAGCAGCTCTCCGTGTGAGTGTGTGTGTGTGTGTGTGTGTGTGTGTGTGTGTACCTGTTGTACTCGTAGCACCACCACCCTCTCCTTGGCCAGCTCTTTGGACAGCAGCTCTCCGTGTGAGTGTGTGTGTGTGTGTGTGTGTGTGTGTGTGTACCTGTTGTACTCGTAGCACCACCACCCTCTCCTTGGCCAGCTCTTTGGACAGCAGCTCAAAGCAGAACAGCATGTCAGAGGGCGACACGGTGTCCAGAGACTGAGACGGCAGGAAGACACGGTGGAAACGACTCTTCACCACCTGGCAGGGTCACAGGGGGTCACAGGGTCAAGGGTCAACCAAAGGTCACAGGCTGCAAGCTACCGCATCACCACACAACGTTGGTCAATTAATGTTTCAAAGCAACATAATATGTCTTTTAATATCTTCATAGATGTTTCCAGGTATTGTCTCCAAAACATACAGTATATAATAACATATTCATACACGGAATGTAAAGAATGCATGATGTCAAAGGGGTAAATATATCTCCAACTAACACAGCATATAATATTGCCATGTATTGTAAACACACAAAAGTAATACACAATATAACTTAATATTCCAATGCAGTAAATATATAAATATGGTATATAATATGCATTGTAGCTTAAGAGGTGCTGTTCATCTCTGTCAGACTGAGGTGCTCTGGTTTCATATCGTATTGTTCAGTATATAATATACATTATAACATTATAGAGACAGAGGTGTTTCATATTCTGATGCACTTTATATACATTACAACATTATAGAGGTGCTGTTCACCTCTGGTTTCATATTGTATTGTTCAGTATAATGTACATTATAATACTATTAACAGAGGTGTTTCATATTGTACTGTTTGGTATATAATATACATTATAACACTGTAGAGGTGCTGTTTACCTCCGTCAGTCTGAGGTTCTCTGGTTTGATCCTGGCGTTCCTCGAGATGGTCTCCAGAACATCTGCTGTGCTCGAGTTCTCCTTACTCACACTCACCAGGAACTACCCCACACACACACACACACACACACACACACACACACACACACACACACACACACACACACACACACACACACACACACACACACACACACACACACACACACACACACACACACACACACACACACACACACACACACACACACACACACACACACACACGTCAGGAATCCAACTCTATAAACATATAGCCAACACAAAGCCAACTTGGCCGTCTACGTCGCGTGCTCCCCTCACCTTGACGGGTTTCCTGTGAGGTTCTCTGGCGAAGAAGAAGACGGTGAGGACCTTCTGCTTCTGCGGCAGGGGCACAGGCAGGTACAGGAAGGGGTCAAAGGTTATGGACACCTGGACGGGGAAGGAGACGGAGAGTTGCGGTTGGTTTGGGTTTGAAACGAGCGGGGCCTAGCAGGTGAGAGACCTGGGGCTGCTGAGAAAGGTGTACTGGTTACCTTGGAGCAGACGGGACAGACCAGTTTGGATTTGTACTGGCCCTGGAAGAGGTCCACGATGAACGAGTCGTTCCTCATCTTGTGTCTCTGCCACGCCTCCTCTGCCACCATGTGCAGCTCCATGGAAACAACAACGTAAATGTTATTACCTCCTTAATAAGAACAACAATATATATTTATAGAACTTGACCCTACAGTAACCCGTCCGTCTGAGTCCATGGTCACTGGTTAGGTTAGGGTTAGGGTTGGGGTTAAGGTATATACCTTGTCCATCCGTCCGTCAGAGTCCACAGTCTCCGTATACGGTTAAGGTTAAGGGTTAAAGGTTAAGGTTAGAGTTTATATCTCGTCCAGTTGTCCATAAGAGTCCACTGTTTCCGTGTAGGGTTAGGGTTAGGGTCAAAAGTTAAGGTTCCACCTCGTCCAGTCGTCCGTCAGAGTCCACGGTCTCGGTGTAGGGTTAGGGTTAAAGGTTAAAGGTTAGGGTTCTACCTCGTCCAGTCGTCCGTCAGAGTCCACGGTCTCGGTGTAGGGTTAGGGTTAAAGGTTAAAGGTTAGGGTTCTACCTCGTCCAGTCGTCCGTCAGAGTCCACGGTCTCGGTGTAGGGTTAGGGTTAAAGGTTAAAGGTTAGGGTTCTACCTCGTCCAGTCGTCCGTCAGAGTCCACAGTCTCGGTGTAGGGTTTGTTCTGGATGCGGTTGAGGTCCTCGTGGAGCCCGTCCAGCAGGAAGGCCATGAACTCCTGGGCGTCGTGCTGGGCGTAGCCCGTGAACTGGCTGGCCTTACTGGCCACGATGGCCTGGGGGAGGAGAGGGAGGGAGGGGGCGAGAGAAGGGGAGGGGGGGATGGGGAACAAAAAATTGTTAGGATTAATAACAGTAACCTGCTTTAACAGATTAGCATTAATCTGAGTGATGGGTCATTATCTGTCTTTCAGGACGTGGCTCCCTGACAACCCCTGACCCCGGGGGTGTACCTTGAGTTTGGAAGGCTGGAAGGCGTGGTGCGTGCCCTTCCACAGAGCTCTGAGGAGCACGGCGAAGCCGATAGCCAGACGACCTCCCGTCCCGAGGGGGTTGCTACAGTTGATCTCCGTCTCAAACGCCCGGTCTGGAGTAGAAGAAGCAGCAGCAGCATTAGGTCATAGCTACACGGACACATCCCAATCAGATATTTACAACTTCAGTGAAAAGGAAACCCCAAAACTAGGTTACCTCAGAAATAAACTGGTGCACTATTATCTGAGCATACAACCTGCAACCACACAGGACGCACTACAGAATAGCACATTGGTCAGGTGGTCCTTACAAGTTTTCTTGCTAGGCACACTTGTGTGTAATTGAGTAGCCATATAAATCCTGGAATGCAAGTAATTTAACGCTTGCACTGATCACGAGAAGAACCATGTTCATTCCAATGAGACTACCAGACTAGTATTTGAAACATTTGAACAAGATGTTGAACACATATGTGTGGGCATCTGGAAACTGTGTGTGTGGACATTTTGACAGACATCTAAATGAGCCAATGAGGTGAGGCGTGTACAACACTGACCGTGGAAAAAGTCCCTGAGTTCTCTGGTGTTGGACAGCGATTGGATCACGCTGTTCATGAAGCAGGTGTTGCCCAGGTTGACCAATCCCGTGAAGCCAGGGAGACACACCTTCTTCACCTCCTCCTCTTCCTCGTGCCGCTCACCTCCACTAGGGGGCGTGTGAGTCATGGGCTGCACCATGCAGGTGGGCTTGGGCTGGGGGGGCACACACACACACACACACACACACACACACACACACACACAGGAGATAAGAACGTAAAAGGTGTCGAAGCCCAGATAAACTTAGCCGCTATCTTCTGCCTAAAGACAATAACTGAGGGTGCAAAGTGTTTCTAACGACTAGCTCAACAAGATGACCTCTAAAACTGACCCGGAGTTAGTAGTTTGCTCATCAAATAAAATAAAATCAAATGAATTTGCACAGCACATTTAATACACACAGACAACTCAATGTGCTTTAAACATCCAGACCCCCGTGTCCCCTGTTCCCCAAATCCTGCTCCCCCTCTCCTGAACTCTGGTGACAGTGATATCGTACCAATGTGATGGAGGCCTCCTGCTTGGTAATGCCCACGTGCTCAGACACCGAGCGCGGCCCTACGGTGCCCAGACCATCGTCGTCGGAGGAAGAGGAGGAGAGGGGAGCCTTGGGCTTGTCCTCCCCCACTCGAGGGGGCTCCTCTTGGGCTGGGAGGCTGTGCTGACTGCCACCAGGCTGGCTCTTCTCCAGGGAGGCGGGGCTGGATGGCACAGCCACCTTGGCGCCACCCACTGCACCTTAAAAAGAGGGATAGGGGCTTGTGTTTAGGAGCTAAGGGTGCGATTGGTGCCTGAGGCTAGCCGGGCGCTAAGGGGTCGACGTAGCCGGGAGCTAAAGGTCAACTTAGCCTGCTGCTAAGGGTCGACGTAGCAGGGAGCTAATGGTCGACGTAACAGGGAGCAAAAGGTCAACTTAGCCTGCCGCTAAGGGTCGACGTAGCAGGGAGCTAATGGTCAACGTAGCCTGCCGCTAAGGATCGGCGTAGCAGGGAGCCAAGGGTCGACGTAGCCGGAAGCTAAGGGTCAGCAGCTCAACCTGCAGCTAAAGGCAATCAATCGTAACTAGGAGCTAATGATCAGTTTAGCCTGCAGTTAAAGGCAAATGTAGCTGGGAGCGAAGGGTCAGCTTAGCCTGCAGCAATGTTTTTTTTCCCCTTTAATTAAGTGGGGAAAATTGAGACTCTAGCTCCTTTTGGAGGGAGCCCTGGCATAGAACATGTTTACACAACAATCAAACAGAAACTGGAAGAGAAGTGCATAATGTTTACAGATCCACCCAGTTGTTTACCCATTTCTGTGTATGTGTGTTTGTCTGTGCTGTGTCTGTGCTCTGTGTGTGTGTGTGTGTGTGTGTGTGTGTGTGTGTGTGTGTGTAGATCTACGGCCACCAGAGATAGAAACATGCCTGTGTGAGGCCGACTGCTGGACCAGGATCACCTTACGCTAAGTTGCAGAGCTCAGATTTCTTCACACCAAAACGCACCAACCCATTGACCCGCTTCACAACAAGCACGCAACCAGAGAAACTACTTCCATGGCTTCTGGATGGACACACACACACACACACACACACACACACACACACACACACACACACACACAATAAATGACCCTGAGAATAGTCATAAATCCCGTCTTTAGACAGACACAGGAATGGCCCTCTGGGATTCTGAGGACAGTGCTTTTAGTTAAGGTCAACATCATCTATCTCTCCATCAACCCTGTGGGTTCAGCCAGCAAAGGGAAGACGACTCTCCTCAAGTCTAGGCGGATTTCAAACTGTCTTTCTGAGTTGGTTGGTGTGTGTGTCTGGCGGTGCATGGCTTAATGTGAAGACAAGCGATTGTGTTTTTGTTTGCTATTTGATTATGATTAGCATCAAAGTTGAGCATGTTAGCTGTCCGTGAGAGCAACATTGGAAGCTTCTCTGCTTTTGCCAGTAGAGGTTGAACTAAAATCAAACACACTCATAAAAGGTATGTTTGAGTAGTACAGGATTCAGTGTGTAGTAGTGTAGTAGTGTGTGTGTGTGTGTGTGTGTGTGTGTGTGTGTGTATGTGTGTGCGCACTTTCAGGGAGAAGCCAGGCAGCAGACCTTGTGTAAGATGTGTGTGTGTGTGTGTGTGTGTGTGTGTGTGCATGTGTGTGTTCAGAGAGAAGCCAGGCAGCAGACCTTGTGTAAGGTGCGTGTAGTAGTGTGTGTGTGTGTGTGTGTGTGTGTGTGTGTTCAGGGAGAAGCCAGGCAGCAGACCTTGTGTGGCTGGGGCTTCCAGCCCCCCCCAGCGCTGGCTGTGCCTCTTCTTCAGGGTGATGTCCAAGCGGGAGGGGGTGAAGGCGTAGCTGCACAGCTCTGGTTGGATCAGGTTCCTACAACACGGTGGGGGGGGGGTCTCACATTAGTCACACATGTACACAGAGCAGGGGAGGGGTCTTAGTTTGTGGTGGAAATGACCCTATATGAGGGGGAAGAAGGACAAACCACGGAACCCTTAAGTTTAAAGTAATGGTTTATTTAAACACGCAAGGGGAGCTACTCGGTGAAACTCCCAACTTCCATTGCTTCAGCTCACAGTGTAGTACATATAAATAGTCTGAGAGTAGTAATCAATGCCAAGACGGTAAATTAGTAAAGAATTGAAGAATTGAAACTGGACTATCCAGGCTCTAACACGTTTAATAAGGGAGGGAGTTTAAAAAGAGCTACATGCTGCCTGGTTGATTCTATATTATCAATCCTAACATCTGAAAGAGTAATCATCTTTAACAATGCATGGACAGATGCAGAAGTGAAGCTTTGCTGTGTCGTTGTTTAACTAGCAGCCTTACCTGAGTTTGACCTGCCACTTGAATACCGTGGTTGGTCCACAGTCTGCGTGAAGGCGCAGAAAATTGGCATCACTGCAATCAGAATTTTAAAAAGAGTAGTTCTTTAGGAAAAGCCATCAAAACTTAATATATGCCCAATGAGAGAAACATTATTTTGTTACATTTATTAGCCACTATTCACTTAATATTATTTTTTATAAATTTAAAGCAAGGATATTGGTTAAAATAACTCATCATGGACCGTCATCCCAGTGCAGCCATGAGTCATCATCATCCCCATCATCATCATCATCATTATTAGTATCATCCCCCCATCATCATCATCATTATTAGTATCATCCCCCCATCATCATCATCATCCTCCTACTCATCCTAGTCTTCACCTGGTCTGGAAGATGAGGGTGAAGTCCTGCTCTCTGAAGATGACCCTGGCAGAGTCTCGACAGACACCCTTCAGGTAGACGTTGACCACCATGAGGTCGGTGCCCTTCTCGTACGAGTCGTTCTTCACAAACTGCAAGTTCACCTGCGGCTCCGGATCTGGACCCAGAAAAGAACATGTCGTCTGCTTTTAGTAATGAGGGGACGAGTGGTTGGTGGTTGTTCGTGTTCCATGTGCTGTTGTGTTTTGCTCTTTATTACATTACATTCCCTGAAGCAGGTTGAGCTTTAAGAGCTGTGTGTGTTTGGAAGCAGGTTCAGCTTTAAGAGCTGTGTGTGTTTGGAAGCAGGTTGAGCTTTAAGAGCTGTGTGTGTTTGGAAACAGGTTGAGCTTTAAGAGCTGTGTGTGTTTGGAAACAGGTTCAGCTTTAAGAGCTGTGTGTGTTTGGAAGCAGGTTGAGCTGTAAGAGCTGTGTGTGTTTGGAAGCAGCACCAGGGAACCCCCCCCCCCCTCCACTCCACTCACCTTCCCCCTGTTCCTGTGGCTCCTCCTTGGGTCGGTCTGTCTTCTCTTCCCCTTCCACCTCCTCCACACCGTCAGACCGCAACTGGACCTCCTGGGTGGCACTGGGGGTTGTTGTTGACCCAGCCTGGGTTGAGCCAGGGCCCGTCTGGGTCACGGTAGCCCGATCCGCCTCACCCTCCTGGGGCTTCTTCTGGACCCTAGACTGAGCCCTGTCAGATCTGTCCTCCAGAACAGAGTTGCCGTTGAGGGTGTCGTCAGGTTGGAGGTGCTGGCTGACGCTGGGGGCGGAGTTGGGAGCTGGTTCTGGGGGTAATAGTTCCGGAGGCGATGTGTCTGCTGGTGCCGGGAGGCTGCTCTCCGTGGATCTGGACGGGAGCTCACTCGCTGACGACTGGACTTTCTGCTGTTCCACCTAAACAAAGGCCCAGAACATTTAAGAACAGGAAGACTTGTGATGCCTGATCTAAACATGAAATCTCCCACAGACCCTGAAGACATCCCATCTAGCAGGAAAACATAGTAAACAAGCATATTCACAATAACATTAAGAAATGTTTATTTGGAACATAACGTTACGAAAAATGCAATACAACTGCATTGACAAAGAAAACGATTAATAAACGAATAAGAAACACACAAAGATTTCTCCAACAATGAGGGTCAAAGTTCAAAAGCAGGTGTAACTCCACGGCCGGTTTGAAGCCGCTGCCTCACCTGAGTGTTGCTGCCAGGTGTGTGTTGGCCGTTGCCCTGCCTGTCGGCCCTCTGAACCCCCGCCTTAGGTCTCCCCGTCGCGGCCCGGCCAGCGGGAGAGTGAGCGGGCGTGGCCTTTCCGTTGGAGGTTTTGGGGGGCGGCGTGTTCCTCCCGGGCGGGGTGCTATTGGAGGAGGGGGGGGTGGGGGGTACGGCTAGCCCCGGCTCCATGCTGCTATTGGAGGAGGGGGCGGGGGCGGGGGGTACGGCTTGGCGCTTGGCGTGAGGTTCCAGTACCTGCTGGTTTCCTTTAGCCCCTCCCTCTCCGCCCCCAGCCTTCCCCGTGGAGGAGTCCCCCCCCGGCCCCCCCGCCGCTCGGTCCGCGCCGCTCACTTTGTTCTTCATGGATCGTTTGGCCGCGCGCTCCCCTTTGGCCCCCCGCCGTGGCTCCGCCGGCGTGGGGGAGGCGGGGGGCAGGGGGGAGGGGGAGGGTTTAACGCTCTCCACAGGCTCCTGGGTGGGCGGGGTCGTTTTGGGTTTGGCCGTGGCCGGAGCGGGCTCTTTCCCGTTCTTGGTCCCCGTGGTTACCGGCTCTTTTTCCTTCCTGTTTGACTGAAGGGGACCAGAGACACAACACATGACTTAATAAAGACTCACAGTAAGCTATGTGCAAGATAAAACATGCTTTGTGGATGGCCATGAAGGACTGTGACTGACAAGAGAGAGAGAGAGAGAGAGAGAGAGAGAGAGAGAGAGAGAGAGAGAGAGAGAGATAGACTAACAGAGAGAGTCAGCAAAAAACAAAGGGGCTAGAAAATAAACCAAAAAAGACCAAAAAAGAGAGTGACAAAGAATGAGAGACGTAGTAAGAGAGAGACCAGGAACAAGGTATACCTCAACCAGGAAACAAAGGTTCCTGACAGCGTCACCAGTCACCGGTCAGTCAGTCAGTCAGTCAGTCCAGGGTTCCTGCTCCACTCACCTGCAGGTAGGGCCAGGTATGGTTGGGGATCTTCTTCTGCATGGTAAGGAGCAGGAAGGAGCCCTTCTCCTTGAACTGTAGACGACTGCACGAGCCCTCAATCTCCTCCTGCAGCCGGCACTCCCACTGTCTCCCATCTGGGGGAAGAGAGACATCAGGCAGTCAAGAGGAGGTGTGGTGAGGAGGTGTGATGACAGTGTGTGTGTGTGTGTGTGTGTGTGTGTGTGTGTGTGTGTGTGTGTGTGTGTGTGTGTGTGTGTCCGCGGTGCTTCGTGCTGACCTGGGAACCTGGCGTGGCAGTGGGTGTCGGTGAAGGTAACGTTGACATCCTCGATCTTCTGGACTCCCTCCCCACAGCGCAGCCTGACGATCACCTGGTTAGAGTTCTGCTTCCAGTCCACAAACACATCTGGAGGAACACGCACACGCACACGCACACAAACAGCGGTCAGGAGGGAAATACACACACAACTGTCTGGTGGAACTGATCCAAAAGCAGGATTCAAACCCACAGCTGTCAGTATGAAAAGAACCTGCATCAGGACTCAAACCCACAGCTGTCACAATGAAAAGAACCCACAGCAAGATACAAACCCAAAGCAATCAGGATAAAAAGATATAACAGGACACTTTAGGTTTGGTAGAAAGCAGGATTCAAACCCAGAGCGATCAGGATGAAAAGAAACAGCAGGATCTAAACCCACCAAGGTGACTGTCAGTATTAAAGAGCTCCATCATTACAGTCACCAGTAAGTATTCTCTATGTCTATGACGTCAGACTACTTTTGATTAAAACTAAACCAACATTGAAAACAGGAAAAATTGAATATGCCGACTGTTGCTGTCTAGTTAAATTTGTGCTCTCCATCTCACACACACAGTACAGACACACACACACACACACACACACACACACACACACACACACACACACACACACAACTGTACACTCGGCATTTAGGTGACAGGGGCACCTCTAAAACAAACAGGTATCACAGGAGAGGAGCAGTGTTCTCTGAAAACACAGCCATAGATACGCTGACTCTACCATCATACCCATCCCGTTTACAAAGGACCTGCCTTTAACTGTGTCTGTGAGGGGAGCAGACAACGGCCCCATTAACACTGATGCCTGTCTCAGAATGACACTCGGCAGAGCTGGGAATTGTAGTTAAATATTTGGAGAGAGTTTAGTTTAGGATAGCTTAGAGTTTTGTTTTGAATAGTTTTGGTGAGAACAAAGTTACAAACAACCTACTATCAGAACCAAAACTATTCAGTTCATAACATCACCGAGTAATGCCGACACCACAAGATAAACAAGAACCAAGCTCCCCAATCCTATGAGAAAACACAGCGGTGAGTTCACTCAACATGGTCGTAACCAATGATTATAGGTCAAATAAATCAATAACAAAATCTGACAAACAAACATGGAGTCAAAGTAAACAGCCAACCCACACAGCAGCAGTACCTATACTCATGGTGATATAATAACAGCAGCAGTACCTGTACTCATGGTGATATAATAACAGCAGCAATACCATGGTGATATAATAACAGCAGCAGTACCTGTACTCATGGTGATATAATAACAGCAGCAGTACTCATGGTGTTTAAATCAGAGCCTCATTCTACCAGCGGCGCTGCAGATCCTCTGCTCCAGGAGAAGTTGTCGTCCGAGTGAAACTGTTCCTCTAACGGCTAGCTAGCCTCGATCCTTCTCCCTCTCCCTCTCCCTCTCCTCCCCTCACTCACAGTGCTGGGAAAGGTCACAGGCAAAACCCAATCCTTCACAGCCGGGAGAGGCGGGGAGGGGGAGGAGAGAGTAGGGCTCCGAGTGCCTCCCATGCCATAAACACACTCTGACTGTTTGTAATATGATATCAGTTCAAAAGCAAAAGCACGGAATCATTATCTGCAGTGCTAATGATCTAATACAGGCACGGTATTTTGAATGTGACATTAGCATGAGCATCCTTAATGCCATAATCTTTTGCATACACCTACATAAATCTAGACTCTAATACAAACCAACCATGAAGCAATTAATACTGTTTTAATGTAACGGTCAAAAAAAGATTAAGTACAACTCCAACAACATGTTAACTAGCTGTCCGCTCACTATAATAAACCATGACAGTCAGCCAGTAAGCCACTCAGCAAATCAGTCAATCAAGTAGTCAGTAAGCCACACAGCAATTCAGTCAATCAAGCAGTCAGTCAGCCAGCCAGTGTACTGTGGGGGAAGGCTGAACAGACAGCACATCAGCTCATGACAACACAGTAGTTCTCATTCCTGGTCCTAGTGCCCAGCCAACTAGGCCAGCCTGCCTGCCTGCCAGCCAGCCAGCCAGCCAGCCGGCCAGCCAGCCAGCCCTCGGCCTGGGCAAGGTCAACAGTTTCCTGACTAACCGCAGCTCTAACTGAGGCTAGATTGGAAGGGGGATAAACTTGCAAGAATGGAATGAGGCGCGAGAGAGAGAGAGAGAGAGTGGAGTTAGGGACTTGGACTTGAGACGCAAAAAGAATGACTTGCGACTCGTCATGTGAACGTAACGTATACATATTTTCTGCTTATGCACTGTGTAGGCTGGATAAATGTATGCCTCTTTCACTTTGACTTGTTTTCGTTTGAAACATCAAGGCAACGTAAATGTCATCGTTTTGACCGCACAATAAGGCTAACCTGTACGCATACCGCGCATGCATGTCGGATATTCCCTGTGTCATTTCATTTGGATTCCAAAATTGCCAATCATCCAACAACAGAACAACGGCTGGGTGCAAAATATGCAAAACAAAAATTTCAGACGGTGGAAAAACCACATCCAACTTCCAAGCAGTTAATCGCCATTTAAGAAGCTAGCTAGTGGCCAGAAATTGCCTGACCATCTGCATGGGGAAGGCTACACCCGTAAATATGTATAATCTAAGACTTTAACTGCCACATTAGTGCAAAACATCAGGCTATTAGAATAAATTAAATATGCAAAATAAAAGAACAAACAATCACTGTTACTCTAAAACAAAAACGCCAAAAACATATGCTAAAAATGGTCTTCTGCATTTAATCCTTCAACAGGAGGCGCTAACTTGCAGCGTATTCCAAATGTATCGCATGCACACTCTTACAAGGAATAGTTCGCTCATTTTCGAAAAAAATATATGTTCTTTAAATATATATGTTGTTAAAAAGGCTCTCCCCTTGGCTGGAAAAATTCAGGAAATTACTCTCTCCCCCACTGACTTTAAGCTAGATAGCATCAGCTTCAAAACAAGCACACTTTCTCTACTAGATGTCATTGTAATGCAAATTAAATAATGTTTTACTTATTACAATTTGTGCATTTAATTGACTAAAGGACTCGAGACTGGACTTTGACTTGCCTTTCTAAGTCTCGAGACTTGACATGGACTTGCCCTGTAAGACTTGAGACTCGACTTTGACTTACTAAAAGGTGACTTGAACACAACTCAGAGAGAGAGAGAGAGAGAAGTATATTAAGAGACAGACAGACAAGACAGACAGGCAGGCAGGCAGGCAGGCAGGCAGGCAGGCAGACAGGCAGACAGGCAGGGTATTGATCAGGCTGGATGTGATAGTGGCTGGCTGGCTGCTATTGATAGTGCAGGGGGCACTGGAGCAAAGCAGGGCGAGAGAGAGAGAGAGAGAGAGAGAGAGAGAGAGAGAGAGAGAGAGACTAAAGAGAGTCAGCAAAAAACAAAGGGGCTGGAAAAGAAACCAAAAAAGAGAGTGACAAAGAATGAGAGACATAGTAAGAGAGAGACCAGGAAGAGAGAGAGGGAGAGACTCATGACCTTGACAAAGCCCAGTTTACCAGTGCAGGGGTTGGCAGCTCCATTTGCTCTCTCTTTATATCTGTCTCTGGACAGGCTTGGATTACAGAACTTCCGCATGATGCAAAGCAGCTGCAGACCCAAACAGACACCCAGCAAGTAAGCAACTACACAACACTGCAACACAATCTAGTGCAACTAAAGAGAACCACCAGACATCTAGAAAAGAAGGCACACCCAAACAAACCCAACCAGTTGAACGTCAAACATCACTACCACGCACAACAATCTACCTGGGCGCACCAAAGCCACCTTTAACCCTTGACTGACTGAAACACTTTTTTTATACAAGGTCAACTGACTGAGACTACGTCTCTTTTGCAGCCGTGCCCTGTTAAACAAGGCATGAAATGAAAAATGAAACAAAAATAAAGAAAAGAAAATATTTAAAATAAACAAATAGTATGAATATGTGATCCAATACACGGCCTAGAGTCCGTCTCATTCAAAATCCCACTGTTGGTCTTTTGAGTTCCACAGAGGAGTTTAGCACCAGAAGTTCAACACTATGCTGAACTCAGTTAGCCTAGTTCTCACCAGGTTTTGGCCAAGGGGCATGGATAGAAGTGCAATCGTGATTCCTATAATAATCTCAGCAGCACACTTTTAAACATGTTTGGCTAAAAAAACAAGTTCAAGTTGTGATCTCCTACCACCTTCATTTCAGTCAAACATACTCATCATTCTTAAAACATGTCTTAAATGTGAATACAATTCAGCTTGGCATGGCTGGATCTGTTAGGCTCCAACACTGGAGAGGCAGGGAGCACACATACATCCATCCCCCTTTGGAACAGACTAGCAGACCCGAGGTGGTAGTTTCGGTGGAGGTGGGAGTATTTTCCCATCACCTCCTTAGAAAAATAAACAAACAAACTATGCAACTAAGCATTTGTTTTAAACTTCGACACGTTTTGAGTCTTTCTGCGTTGATCACTATCCTCCTATGCGGCACTATTTTCAATCATTTGGGAGACAGTAGTAGTAGTTATTATCAATTCTGTGAGGCGACGTTCAACAACTTCGGGTCATTTTAAATACCCCCCTCCCTCTGACATGGACAATTTGACTGTGAACAGGTGTGACATCAGCAGCACACAGACTTTGAGTTATCCACCTCAGGTTTAGCCGTAGCTTCATCTATTCATGAAAAAAACTCCATTGGTAGTGTTCTCAACTAGTCAGCTAATTACTACCAACCTACAGTCCACAAAATAGCTTTGACTGGAAAAAATATAGCAGCAGACTATTCTAAAATAAATCACTTAATCACTAT
This sequence comes from Galaxias olidus, assembly GCA_026901105.3. Taxonomy (NCBI): domain Eukaryota; kingdom Metazoa; phylum Chordata; class Actinopteri; order Galaxiiformes; family Galaxiidae; genus Galaxias; species Galaxias olidus. Next base: position 72,652 of record JAPMUY010010339.1, read on the forward strand.
GTTTCCCATACCATGGTAACTGTTACCGTAGCGAAGTTCCTAGGAACAAGGAACCAGCACAGGACAAAAGTCTTATCTTCCCACAGTCACGGGACAAGTTTAATATTGAGAGTTGTCAGTCCATCGACAAGCACCATGAAGTCCTTAGCCAAAGGTATTTCGGTATGATGAATATTTAAAGTGGAAAACCTTGCTGCATAGGAGGAGAGTGATCAAGGCAGAAAGAGGCAAAACGTGTCTAAATTCAAAACAAATGCATTGCGTGTTTATTGCATTTTTTTTTATAAAAGGAGACAATACAACCATAATATCTGTCAATAAAGCGCAATGTGACCTTTGATACCCTGTCAATAATTAACCCCAGCCTTGGCCTACAGTATATCACCTCCATTAATAGACCTCATCTGGCCTGCTGCATTGTGACTTGGTTCAATGCTTTCTCTTTGACTTCCTCTTGAGGTCAATGAAACGTGATAGCTATAAAAGAGGAGAGGTTTTAGGTGATCTCTTGTTTTGGTCCCAGCTGTCGATAAAGGACAAGACAAGACTTAAGGGGACCTAAGAGCACTTCTTGTACGCAGTGCAGCCTAAGGGCATTCACCAGCCAACGCCAATACTGCCCCCTGATGCTGGTACTGTGCCTTAAGAAAAGGACCACACAATACAGAACAATAGCATCGCGCACGCGCGCGCACACACACACACACACACACACACACACACACACACACACACACACACACACACACACACACACACACACACACACACACACACACACACACACACACACACACACACACACACACACACACACACACACACACACACACACACACACATTCAAGGCACTGAAAAATCTGATAAGTTGGTAAAAAAACAATGATGCAGTTGGGGTCTACGTTTGTCTTCAATTGTCTATTTATAACTTGTACCTTTCTTATTGTCTCCGGTAGCTCCGCCTCCTGTGGCCACGGCAGCAGCTCTCTTTGCCTCCCGGCTCTCCTGATTGGCTCGGTCCTTCAGTTTCTTCTTACTGGCGCTGGAAGCTTCGGTGGCTTCCATGCCGCTCCGTCGAACGCCCCCAAACTCGTTGGTGCCACTGCCGCCGCTGGCCATCCTAAGGCACTTGGCACTCACAGGACGCCCGTCGCTGGAGTCACTGGCGCTACTGCTGGGGTCTGGATCAGAGGTGTGCCTCTTCCTGTCTGAGCCAGCTATCTTGGCGATGTTGGTGGTCGGAACTCTGCCAGAACAGAATCAGAAAGCAAGGAGGGGGAGGTAGGGAGGTGAGGAAGGCAAAAGGGGATTGTCGAGGTTACCTAAATGAGCAGAGAGGGGAAAGAGAGAAAATGGTGAATATTATGTAATGGCAAGGATAAAGATGACAGCTAGGCTGTACAATTATCTTCTTTCAACAAAAAACAACAACTCAGTGTTAAACAAATAACCTGCCTTGCAAGAGGGTTTCTTATCAATCAATCGCACACGCGCACGCACACACACACACACACACACACACACACACGTCTATTGTTACGATAGGTGTTGGATCCCTTCAATGCCACTCGATTAGACCTGGCCAGAATGTATTGTAAGATGAAGCATATGGCCCAGCTGTCGGTTTAATTTCTTGTTGGTAATAATACTGATCCGTTAATATTGTCTTAATGTCAGTTAGCTTGCTAGGCTATAGTTATCTCTCCAAGACAGGCAGTGAGCGGGTAACCAAAAAAAAATAAAGTGACACGATGTACGCAACACTGTTGGCAACAGTAATACTAAAATATCCTTGGGAAGTTGAAAGGTATAGTATTATATTGTCAAGAAAATCCTTATAGCAAGATATTTTACCGTGTTAATGCTAGCTTTAGCTAATGTTAGCAAGCTATTGTGTTTGCTAATTAGCATTCAATGCTGTTGGGGTGCATCTCGTTTTGTTCATTCCTAAATAATTCAATATCATCTGAAAGAACGGGAAATGAGTGACCCAATTCAACATGAAAGGTCGAATTAGCAAACTAAAAATCCCCTTGACATAACGCCGTGACAGTTTGTTTATTAATATGAGCAGACCCACAGATCGTTTAAAAGTAATAACAAATGCACCGCTGTTACTTAACCTCCAATACAATAACTTACTTATATAAGCCTAGCTATAAGCATTCATCATAGGCCTTCATCATAGGCACTTGGGTCGACACGGTGGTTCAGTCGAGTGATCGTAAAAGTATACGAACGTTCCCGGTTGTAGCTGTTCCCAACATTAGCGCAAAACTAGACGTAACTACGTTCATGTCATTAGCAACAACATAGCTGACTAGCTTGGTAGCTAGGTTAGCCAGCATAACGTGATCCAGCAATTGTGTTTACTGCTGCATGACAAACAATACATCTAATTAAAATATTTTGGCAGCAAAGGCATTGATGTCAGTCTAAGCTTGCAATTTGTATTATGCACTCACCTAAGCTAAAGATAGTGAAATGTTAAGGCGTTGTCTCCTGTTCTTTGGACAGAACGCCCGGTTAGTCCGTAACAATTCGGCCGGCTGCAGCTAAGCTCCGAGTCCTTCACGGCCGCGGGGTGCTAACGTAACGTTACACCTCTGACAGCAGTCGAAACCCCGCGTTGTCCGGTCTTTCTAGAATGTTCTTTAACCGGGACCCATTTTTTTAAGTTTTATAACACGTAGCATAAACAGAAAAACAGACAACAAATGACGGGTAATCAAAAGTCCATCCAACAACATGTATGTCTTGTACTTTGTTTGGAAACAAATCGAGCCCTGCTTCCCGATAGAGACGTTCAGCTTGCCACCTTCCGTGAACAACTTGTTTCGCTTAGAGTCGAACTTCCGGTACGACAACCCTCCAATTTTCTATTATCTTGAAATCACTGGCTGCCCCAGAACATATAGTGGAATAATTGACAGCAGAAACAATTTCAGAATAAACAAAACAATTTATTTCACTCAAAAGAAAATGAAAAAAATTGCAAAAAAAAAGTGGGATAATTTTGGCAAAAACTAATCAGTGCTCAACGCTTCAACTCTTCCATGCCCAAGTTCAATAGTAAAGCCTTCAGGGGTAGTTCAACATTCAAAACTTCATCAACTACTAAGGAGAAGGCACTCGTTCTTGGATCATGATAAATTACATAATAGGCCACGAAAAATACATCAAACGATAAATTCCTTTGGTAAATGCAAGGTTAATGGCAGGATGACTATAATCGATAATGGCCCTAGCCAGAATGCCTGTCTGTATAGACACATGATTCAGTCTGAACACTCGCCATTTAGTCTCCACATACGTTTACCACATTGTATCACTGCTGACAAAGAAGATGCCAAGTGTTCTTTTTTGGAAGCCCCATTAATAAGGAACAATGAAATTAAAGAGAAAATTGGATTTGGCTGTTGCATCTTAAACAAGCTCCATTGACAGGCATACCGTTTGAATATATATTAAAATGTAATAGATGTATGTAGAAAAATATATGACCAAATCTAGAGCCAGGGCAAAGTTAGTGCCATGTTGCTCATTCTTATGTGATATTTTGAGGTATACTGAGGTGTCTAGAAAACCAAGGTTTGTATCAGAGAAAGGCTTATTTTCTGAGTTGTCATTGTAAAGAATACAGAACAGTAGCACTTTTGTGTGTTAGTGTGTGTGTGTGTGTGTGTGCGTGTGTGCGTGCGTGCGTGCGTGCGTGCGTGTGTTTGCCTATATATACTCATGGTTCTGTTCCATTGTGATTCGGTCCTGTGATTCGGTCTCTGGTAACTAGTTTCCCTTCCCCTGGTAACAAACATATTGTCACATCAGGGGAGACACCAGTCTGATTGACTGCTCCACGGTGAGCGTTCAGGGCGCTAGGCAGGTACAGGTAAGCTGTTAACGGCAGTCTGGATCTCTTGGTGTGTGTTCAGGTCTTTGGGTAAACAGGTAGACTGTTACTGGCAGGTTTCAGAGCTCTGGGCAGACAGGTAAGCTGGATCTGTTTGTGTGTGTGTTCAGGTCTCTGGACTGTTACTGGCAGGTGTTGTAGATCTGGATCTGTTTGTTGATGCCATTGAGGATGGCCTTCATCTTGTCCTCCAGACCATCTAGCTGACGGGCTTTGCCCTCCAACTTCCTCTGGTTCTCCTCGTAGTCTTTCTCCAACTCTGGGGACAGCAGGTAGTGACAAACATGCATAAAGGTGTGAAATCTATAACGTGAAACTAATTCTTGTTTATTAACATCGCTGCTTGCATCATACTACCACTGCATCCACACAACAGCCAGAGAGAAACCTCTCCCATCATAAAGGTCAAACCCAAAACCTAGGTAACAAAATGACCGAAATAGTAGGTTATTTGAACCTAACAATGAGACAAACTGAAGTTACTATAGAACATTTTAATCATCAGTCTTGTTTAAAAAAAGAAAGATTATCTTGAAATAGTAAGGTCTTTCTGCTGAAAAGAGATATGATGTTTCAAAAGAGAAAATAGTCTGAAGAGTGCTCCTGTAACTTCAGTTATTTAGAAAGGGTAACATACCAGTCAGTAAACCCTGCACAAACAATGATAAAAAATAATAATACTACAGTACTGTATATGGACATTATGGTCTCTAGAGCCGCACACACAGACCTGCGAGTCTCTGGAGCTTGTTCTGGGCGTCCAGGAGTAGGTTCTTGGCCTCGTCTCGGAGTCGCTCTGCCTTCCGTCTGGCCTCCTGCACGGCCTGGGCCTTCTTCCCCACCAGGTCTTGCACCGTGTGGTACTTATCCGTCAGCTCGCCGTCCAGGATCTGAGACACGCAGGGGGGAGGGGGTCAACTCACTCACTCACCCACTCACTCATATTCTCCCTCCCTCCCCGTTGCTCTCCCCCACTACTTACTCTCTCTCCTTCCCTCTCTCTCCCTCCCTGACCCTCTCGTTTTCCCTCACCCTCTCTCACTCCCTCCCTCCCTCCTTTTATCTGCCCTCTATTGTATTCTCCCTCCCTCCCTTCTCCATCTGTCTCCCACTCCCTTTCTCCCTCTCTCCCCCCTTCCCTCCCCTCCTCTTTCTCCCTCCCTCTCACAGACCTGCTTGGCCTCGTTGGCCTTCTCCTGCGCCATGGTGGCAGTCTCCTCTGCCAGGGCGGCGGCCATGCTGTTGTTGGCTCTCTGGGTCTTCAGAGCAGTGATGTCTCTGCCCAGGGTTCCTAAGCGCTCCATGGCGTCGCTCAGGAGGCCCTCACTGTTTGACGCCTCCGATTCAATCTAACAGCAGAGGTTATTTAGTGAGTTATTATTTCTTCAATCTAACAGTGTTTATTTATTAGAGTTATTATTTATTCAATCTAACAGTGTTTATTTAATAGAGTTATTATTTATTCAATTGAAAAGTTATTAGAGTAATTATTTATGTATACAGGGGTAATCTAACGGGTTATTTATTAAATGTAATTTTAAAAGTTTTTATTTATTTATTAATTTATAAATAATAAAATTTGATGAATTTTAACCATTTATTTCTCTATTATTTGGCACCTCAGCCAGCCATAGAGATAGAACTAACTTATTCTATACTTTTTTATATAACATATTGTAACTAGCTATTTCTCTGTGGCTGGTTACTTGAGCTAGCCGAGCTTCTGTGTCCCCGATGTCAGCTCTTGCTTTCTGGATGGCCTTCTCTGCCGAAGCCTGGGCAGACGTAGCATCCTCCAGTGCCTTTTTCACCACCTCCGCTGTGCCCTTCACTCCCTCCGCCCTGTGCCTGTGCAACACACACTTAAAGGTTGTTCTCTCTCATAACACACACCAAGATTGGTCTCTCTGTCACACACACTTAGAGGTTGGTCTCTCTGTCTCTCTCACACACACACACACACACACACACACACACTAATGTTGGTCTCTCTTTCACACACACACACACTTAAAGGTTGGTCTCTCTGTCACACACACACACAAACACACACACACTTAAAGGTTGGTCTTGCTTACACACACACTTAAAAGGTTGGTCTCTCTCTCACACACACACTTAAAGGTTGGTATCTCACACACACACATAAGGTTGGTATCTCTCTCTCTCTCACACACACACACACACACACACACACACTTAAAGGTTGGTATCTCTCTCTCTCACACACACACACACACACACTTAAAGTTTGGTCTCTATCACACACACTTAATAAAAAAAAAAAATGTATTACACGTATCAGATTGCAGTGGTTTTCTTTCAGGTGACAACAACACTCGAATATAGGGGGAACGCACCTAATATAACGTGTTTACACACACACACACACACACACACACACACATAAAGGGGAAATGCACCTACACACAACATGTTTACACACACACACACACACACACACCTTGCCCTCTTGGCATCCAGCAGCAGTTTCTCGGCCTTGCGGACATCGTTCTTGGTCTGGTCCAGAATGGCGTCTACGTTGGACAGACTCCGGACGCGGTCTTTGATCTCGTCCGCCAGGTGTCTGATCTGCTCAGGGGAGGCGGGGATAGACAGCTCCAACACCCGACTGGCTACGGACTCGATGCTGTCGGGGTCCGCCCCCTCCTCTGTACGCGGAGAGACCGTTTCCATAGTTACGATGATCAGATTGAGTTGGCATGTTGTTGATTCTACTAAAATACCCCTAACAGCTGTATCACTACAGTAGCGTTTACACTGTGTCATTGGGTTTATATGGTGGTAACTATACTAAAATACTATTAACATCTGTATATATCCCTACAGTAGAGGCCCCTTCACACTGTGTCATTGAGTTTATATGGTGGTGATTCTAACAGCTGACGAATGACTGGACTCACGCATGAGGAACTCTCTGATCTGCTTGATGAGGTCCCTCAGGTCGTTGTTGGAGCGCTCCACTTTGGTCTTGGCGGCGCTGGCCTTGTCCAGAGCAGCTTTGGCTTTCTCCTTAGCCTCCTCAGCCTGGGTCTTTGCCTCCGCCACCTGGGGATGAGAGACCCGACAGGGAGAGATGGAGGAAAAGGCAGAGAGAGACAGAGAGAGACAGAGACAGAGAGAGAGCGAGAGAGAGAGAGATACACAGAGAGAGAGACAGAGTGAGAGAGGCAGAGAGAGAGATGAAGAGAGAGAGAGAGAGAGAAATAGAAAGAGAGATATAAAGAGAGAGAGAGGGAACGAAAGACAGTGAAATAGAGACACAGGGAGAGAAAATGAGAAGAGGTGAATAAATACTAAATATGACCCACAGACATGAGCTAAAACAAATACACTGATGTGTATTTGTTTTAAAAAATTGTTATAGACATATTTATAAATTCTTTTATGAAATGCACACCTAGTTAGTCACTGAGTAAGATCTGACTATCTGGATAACAGCTAAGGAACATACAAGGATTGTTGCAACCTGGAGAACTAGATTAGTTGATTATCTTTCCTGCAAAGAAATGCCAGATCTACAATATTATTCATTTATAAAATCGTTTCTTTTGCAGCAGTACACTGTTTAAAGGTAGACTATAGCATATATATATATATATATACTGTATGTGATTTGGGCTATATATATATATATCTATATATATATATATATATATATATATATACCATACACATACATATTTACAGTATATATACTGTATATGTAAAGGCAGAATTTATATATATAAATGTATGCATATATATAAATTAAAACAACAAAACATTTACCTTGTTGAAGAGTTCTTCCATCAAGGTAGCCTTTCACTAGGTTACAGGAGGGTGTATGTATTAGGTGTGTCTCTGTCCAAAATAATGTTATGTGTATTTACCTTGCTGTAGACACACTCCCCCCACCTCCCTCAGGGCCTTTGACTAGGTCACCAGTCCACGTACTAGGTGTGTATCTGTCTAGTATAATGTTATGTGTATGTCAGAGTCCCTCCACCTCTCTCATAGCCTTTCACTAGGTTACTAGGGTGTACGGTATTGAAGCAAATGGGAAAGCGTGTCCAAACTTTTGACTGGTACTGTATGCACTAGGTACCTTGGCGTGTATGTCCTAGGTGTGTCTCCTTGTACCTGGAGTGTATTTACCTTGGTGAAGAGTGCCTCCACCTCCGTCATGGCTTTGTTGAGTTCGTTCTCGGCACGCTTGGACTTCTCCAGGGCGTTGTTGGCCGTCGTCACAGCGCCGTTGCAGTTCAGACCCCCGCAGTGGGGGTTGCCCTCGTCGTCGCGGCATCCTGCCCCGCCACAGGGGCTTTCAGAGCAGGGGGCGTCACCTGGAGCCCCACACACCTGATTGGAGGAGCGACACAAAAATAATTTGTATGATATGCTGCTTCTATAATTCTGCAGGCACTGATACAAGTCCACTCAAAGGGCTTGATAGTGTTTATTATACTGTCTGTCTGTATAATGATGTAATCCTATCTAAGCCGACCTTCTCGTTGATCTTCTTCATGTCCAGTCCCTGTGTCCGGGTCTTCAAGTCTCCCAGCGCCTTCTTGTTGGCCGCGTTCTTCCTGTTGAAGTCATCCTTCTTGGCGGAGATCAGGCGCTCAGTGCGGCGGCGCGTGTCCCCTGATTGGCTGACGGTGCTGGGCGTGGTGGTGGTGGACTCGTTGGCCCGCCTCTCCGCGTCACGTGATTTGTTGTAGGAGCTGCGGATGCTGTCGTAAGCACCTTGAGAAAAACAAGAAGGTTCAGAAACGTTGTCTATGCTACTATCTCTATTTCAGCGTACAAAGAGAAAGAGATTAAGGACGACAGGCCTGGGGTGTATAGCATAGCATGGCATAGCATAGCATAGCATGGCATGGCATTTCATGGCATGGCATAGCATAGCATAAAGAAGAAGGAAAGAGGAAATGGTTTTGAATCTCAACAGTAAGCCAAACATTTAAACCATTTCATTAAAACAAGATGGTAATAAACCCAACAATAGTGCTGCGGTTTGTACCAAGCCTAAAGTGTAAAATGAGAGAGAAAAGGAAAACATCGAGCTTTCTGCTTGACACCTGCTTGACATTTATGTGTTGTTTTTCACTCTAATGGGCCTGCTGGGTTGCCAAGGAAACAACGAATAAACGATGTGTGTACAACTGAAGAGCGCTAGTCGGTGTCCCTGGACCTCACCGAGGAAGTTGGAGTTCTTAAGGGTGTCGAGCTGTTTGTGGAGCTGGCCGGAGGTGAGGTTGAGCTCCTTGGCCTCTCTCTCCAGGGCACTGAGCTGGTTGCTGGCCTCAGAGTTGCTGTCCTGGACGTCGGTGAGGTCAACCTCCAGACGGCTCAGGACGTCCGTGGTCTCGCCTACACGACTCCTGGGAGAAAAACGGGAGAAATAAGACACAAAGGAGTGACAACCATTTATACCTATTGATCTTTTTGGTTATCAAAAAAAACAAACAGTTTTAAATATTTCCCATGACCTGTTTGCCTTTCTTTCAAATCTATTTAAAACTGCATTACCTGGTCAATATTCTGTATTATAATACAGGTTTGACAGTCACAGTTTCCTAGCTGAGGTCACAGTTTCCTAGCTGAGGTCACAGTCTCCTACCCGAGGACACGATCCCCTACCTTAGGTCACAGTCTCCTACCTGAGGTCACAGTCTCCTCCTACCTGAGGTCACAGCCTCCTACCTGAGGTCACGGTCTCCTACCTGAGGTCACAGTCTCCTACCTGAGGTCAAAGCCACCTAGCTGAGGTTACATCCTCTTACCTGAGGTCACAGCCTCTAACCTGAGGTCACAGTCTCCTACCTGAGGACACGATCCCCTACCTGAGGTCACAGTCTCCTACCTGAGGTCACAGTCTCCTCCTACCTGAGGTCACAGCCTCCTACCTGAGGTCACGGTCTCCTACCTGAGGTCACGGTCTCCTACCTGAGGTCACAGTCTCCTACCTGAGGTCAAAGCCACCTAGCTGAGGTTACATCCTCTTACCTGAGGTCACAGCCTCTAACCTGAGGTCACAGTCCCCTACCTGAGGTCACAGTCCCCTACCTGAGGTCACAGTCTCTTACCTGAGGTCTTCGATCATGTTCATCAGCTTGGTCACAGCCTCGGCCGTGGCGTTGCGCGCGTCCACGATCCCCCGCGCCTGCGCCAGCTTCTCCTCCAACTCCCTGAAGGCCTTCTCGTAGGCCCCGGTTAGTCCCGTGCTCTGGATCTCATGGGCCCGCTCCGCCAGAGCCTTGGTGCGGACCGCCAGGTCCTGGACCACGCGGTCCCAGTCCCCGAAGCACTGGTGGCAGGGCTGGCAGTCGGGGAAGTGGCCGGAGAAGCCGCGGGCGCACTGGTCGCAGCGCACGCCTGACACGCCCTGCTGACACGAGCAGTGACCCGTTGCCTGGTTACACTGAGAGGTCTCGATGCCTCGTGGGTCACAGTCACAGGCTGAGAGAGAGAGACGAAGGTAGACAGAGAGCGGTGTTATAGTCTAATAAGTGTATGTGCTGTCCTGTATGGAACATTTCAAATGTTACAATAAAATGAAAAATAAGAACCGTCTAGATGTGTCTTAATAAACTATCAGTGTAGATGTGTTTCAGTAAAACCCTCAGGCTTAGTGTTGGTGGGTGTTGCCATGGCACTGACCTCTGCACTGGACCCTAGGGTCGCCCCAGTAGTTATCGGTGCAGTCGGTGCAGGTCTTTCCCCCGAAGCCTGCGCGACACTGACACTGGCCTGTGAACTGGAGGAGGAGGAGGACGGGCAGTTACAGCCATGGTAACAAATTAACACACACACACACACACACACACACACACACACACACACACACACACACACACATGCACACACACACACACACACACACACATCTAAAACACACACACACAATCATCACATACATACACACACACACACACACACACAGACACCAGATACACACACACACACACGCACACACACACACAAACACTTATCACAGACACCATGAACACACACAACCATCACATACACCCACGCACACACGCGCACACACACACACACACACACACACACACACACTACCAATATAGGCATCACTTACACTCACACACACTACCAACACAGACACCACAGACACGCTCACACTACCATCACACACACAAACACACACACACCACCACAGACAGGGCGAGGCGGTGGGTCTGCGCACCTCGTTGCAGGAGGAGAACAGGGAGTTGTGGGGGTCACAGCCACAGGCCTGACAGCCACGCCCGCTGGCCAGGTTCCAGTGGTCGGGGGCACAGTGGTCACAGGTCAGCCCGATGACGTTAGGTAAACACTGGCACTGCCCGGTTGCACGCTGGCACACACACTCGTCACGCTCCACACACTGGCTGCGCTCCGTGCCCAGGAAGTTACACGTGCACTCTGGGAGGCGAGGGGTTAACCGGTGCAAGAGGGTCAACATGGGAATAATTATTATGAATAAATTATAATTTTTTTATCTATTGAGGAGCTACAGGTCGTTCCTTAAACATAGCATGTTTTAATTGAAATGATACTGAAAATATTGTAGCAAACAGTTGTGTGCTGTCTGAGGAGAAGTTTGAAGAGCCTTGCGTTGAGTTCATTTCTCAGAGGCAGTTAACTGACCAGGGTAAGGTGCGATAAAAGTGTCCCTGTTGTAGGCTGGAGCTAATTAAGACTAGATTACAGAGCCAGTTAACTCACTGCGGCAGTTGCGGCGCGAGGCGTCTCCATAGAAACCGCTCTTGCACACGCCACACTCGGGCCCCTCGGTGTTGTACAGACACTTCCTGCATTGGCCCGTGCGGCGGTCACATGACTCCATGTCCATCATGTCGATGTTGTTGCTACAGCGACACGGCTGACAGCGCCCGCCAGGACGAGACGGGTCACCGTAGTAACCGGGGGCGCACTCCTCGCAGCGGGAACCTGGAAGCGAATGAAACGAGGGAGCAAGAGAAGGAAGAAGAAGAAAGAAAAGAGCAATATTGTTAGGAATTTACTTGAACTACAGCATGTGCTGAAAGTTTCTAAAGAGATTAAAGTTTTGACGTAGGCAGCTTTTTGAGTTTCGGTGATAAAAGCTTCCGTTGACATGAGTGTGAATCGGTGCTGTGTGATAGCTTGATCCAAAACTCCAAACCAAAAGATTTAGTGTTTCGTGAACAAGGACTAGAGCAGCAAGCAAATCAGCTTCACAGAAATAAATACAAAAACGTTTTTATTTTCATGGCTTTGGCAGTTGTGTCACTAATGATACGTAACAATTAGTTCCACAACCTCACAGCTGGTATAGTTGGTACTGTTATGTCAATGGGCACTCAGAGGAATTGTGTTAACTACATTAGTCTTAGTGTTTCCTTTTTGTTGTCATTGGTCATAGAACAGATTATTTAAAACATCATAAGTCTAATAAGTCTATTAAGTCTTAGTCTAATAATAATTAGTCATAGATTGTTTGGATTGAATGTAAGGTCCTGTGGAGAGTTTGTAACACTAAGTCCTTGAGGCGTCTCTCCGGGAGAGGAAGAGACATACCTTTCATATTAGTTTCCAGCTGACTGCTCTTATGTTGGGTAAGAAAAGGAGAGATAGATAGAGACCTAGAGAGAGAAAGAGAGAGAGAGAGACATAGAGAGAGCGAGAGAGGGATAAATAGACAGAGAGAGAGAAAGAGAGGGGGTGGTTGACAGATAAACCACAGTTGCTTGACTCCAGTTCTTCAGTTTCCTTTTTCAGAGAGAACCACCTTCCTTCCTCCCTTCCTTCCTTCAACCTAACTAATTACATATAGTTTTTAATAGAAAGTTTCATGTCATTAGTAGCATTGTTCCAGTGTGTTTCGCCCAGAGAGCTCAACACACACACAGTCTCTTAGGATTAGCAGCAAAACTCTGAACTTTTAGGAGTCCTGGATCAGCCTCTGCAGTCGAGCTGCCTCTACATCTGCTGCTATTGGACTGTCTGAAAGCCTCTTAGGATTAGCAGCAAAGCTCTGAGGCCAGCCTAAAGCCTTGTCTCTTTGTCTGTCTCAGCACATGGTAGTCAGCCGGGCTGGTCCTATATCAGCCGCCGTGGCCTCTGAAGTCTGCTGTGGTCCAGCTGCAGCGGGGCTGTTTGCCTACAGGTTGGTTAGCTGGGTGAGGAGAGCGAGCAGGAATAGATAGGAAGCACTCAAAAGCTCTTTGGATAGCCCTGGATCAGACCTCTGAAGTCTAATGCGGTCTGGCTGCGGTCCGGCAGGCCCAGGATCAGCCTCCGCAGCCTCCACACTGAACAGCTGCCTCTAAAGTCCGCAATGATCGGACTGTCTGGCTGGTCCTGGATAAGCCTCCACACTGAACAAGCTGCCTCTAATGTCTGCTGTGGTCTGGTTGTCTGGCTGGTCCTGGATCAGCCTCTGCAGCCTCCACACTGAACTAGCTACCTCTAAAGTCTGCTGTGGTCTGGCTGTCTGGCTGGTCCTGGATAAGTCTCTGGGCTGTTTGGCGGCAGGGTTGGTTTGCTGGGTGAGGAGAGTGAGCAGGATGGGAAGCACTCAACAGCAAAGACAGTAGGTGTTCCTTAACCCCAGACCAGAACCACTACCACAGCCGGTTCAGGAGTCACTTTCATTTACCAATGGAGTCTGGGAAAAGTCAGAGGTTCTGGTCAGCCCAGTATAAAAGTCCAGAACAGGACCTGGGACCGGCGGGGCTAAAGAACCCACCTAGTGTTGACTGATTTAACGACAGTTGGTTATTATTTTCAAACAGGAGACACAGAGGAGGATCTGACCAAGGATCACTGATTGCACACCGTTCACTGTGTAAAAGACACGGAACGGACACAACTAAGAACTGATCCCGGGTCAGCTCTGGAGTTTGGGTTTATGGGTTGGGGTCACCCGGGGCACAGCGCTGTAGATGGGAGGGGGGGGGCTGGGGGGTGGGGGCTGAAGTCATGCAGCAGGGATTTATCTTAATCAGGGATGGGGCGGTGGGGTTGGAGAGGAGTGATGGAGGGAGTTAGGGAGGGTCACCACCATTTGTTACTCACGCTGAAAAAGGGTTCCCTCTGAGCGTTTTACAATTCCTGCAGTACCCACAACGGCAGATAGGGGGGGGGGGGGTTGAGGGAGAAACAGCAGATTACCATTCCAACAGTCAACTTTATGGTCAGCTGACGGCCCCAAAAGGTTCATCTAGATATCCATATTGGATCATGGGAATCTTCATAGCTTATTTGTCTCTTGTGTTTCGGCAGACTTACTTAACCATAACAGTGACCTTTAACCTTTTACACAGGTCAGACGGTTTCCGACTTAGGATCATCATACCCACTGATTTACTGTGAAAAGACTCTGCATTAATGAAAACTGTGTCTGATCCAGAGTCAGCAATATGTTTCTCTTTGCTTGGCAGAGCAGGATATGGATTATTACACTGCAACTTGACGGTGCATCATCATCATCATCATTATCATCATCAGCATATGTTTCACCTCCTCTCTCATGCACTGATGGATTCATTCAGTTAGAATGACGGTAAGCTGGGAGATGTAGCTCTGCATGCTACACTGGGGCAAACCGCTGCTTCCTGAACAATGAAACTTTTGACCCGACCCAAGTTAGAATGTATTTGCTTGACCGGATAGAGGAGAAGCGATAGAGGTAGAGGAGAGAAAAATGGGGTTTAATATAGAGAGACAACCGATGACTGAGATGGAGACAGCAGAGAGGAAAAACGACATAACAGAAACAGGTTGAAGCAAACCTGAAAATGAAAATGAAATAAGAAAGACCGAAGAGAGAGAGAGCGAGAGAGAGAGAGAGAGAGCGAGAGAGAGAGAGAGAGAGAGTTGTCTGCTTACCAGTGTAACCCTGGTTACAATTGCACACCACCTGTCTGTTGCGGTTGTCTTGGTGACAGGAGGCTGCAAAGTGTCGCCCGCTGGTGGGCCCATCCGGACAGGGGCAGGGCCGACACTGGGTCCCCGAGCCCAGCACCGGGTTGCCGTAGTAACCATTGGCACACCTGCCAGACAAAAATATCGGAGCTCAACAATGACAATTCGGGGTTATGAAATAATATCCATTTGTTATTTTTTTTTTCTCTCAGTGACCTTCTTCATTTTTTTCAGTTGCTCTTTCCTTTTTTCTCCCCAGCCCTCCACCCCAATCTGGAAAAAGCTGATCCCTAACCCCGTCATCACCTGTCACACTTGTCCCCTCCCGTGTTGTCACGGCAGCCGAGGCAGGCCCCGGTCCTCTGGTCGCAGGCGTCGGCGTGCCCGTTACACTGGCACCGACGGCAGTTAGGAAAGCCCCAGTGCCCCGCCTGGCAGCCGTCACAGCGCTGCCCAAAGGCCCCCGGCCGACACGGGCACTGGCCCGTCAGGGGTTCACAGAACCGGGTTGAAGAGCCCTCCAGACTGCACTCACACGCTGAGGGGGCATAGAGAGAGGGGGAGACAGAGGTGAGGGGCAGAGAGAGAGGGAGAGAGAGAGAGAGAGAGAGAGAGAGAGAGAGAGAGAGAGAGAGAGAGAGAGAGATATATAGAGAGAGAGAGAGAGAGAGAGAGAGAGAGAGAGAGAGAGAGAGAGGAAGAGGACGATTGGTTCTGGTTATTAAAATTTGAGAGATAGAGAGGGCGATGAGCTAAAGAGTAAGAAAGAGAGATGTAATACAGCTTGAACATCTGTAGAGGGCGCCAAAACCACAGTTTAAAACATGAAGTATGTTGAGTGTAAAAACATGTTAGAAACGTCCGTTTGGGACTGGCGGACAGCTCACCTTTACACCCTGCTGGTCCAAAGCCATAGGTCCCTGGGGCACACTGGTCACAGCGTCGACCAATCACGTTAAGCTTGCAGCGACATTGACCTCCGCGATGGTCACACATGGAGCTGAGGGAACCCTGAAGGTCGCACTGACAGGCTGGGGTCACGGGGAGAGGAATGGAGGGGTGGGAAAAATAATCAACACAAGGAATGAAACGATGTACGCGTAAGAACTGATATGTAATAAACCTATTTCCTATTTCAAAACGTATTTCTTTAGGAAAAAAATACAGTATATAACATGTAACGCTGAGCCTGTCTGACATGACTGACACATTTCTTTTGACAGGCGAGCGTTTGGTGATCTTTGAACTCACGCAGAGCCCCGTCGTTGATGAGCGCCGACATGCTGGTGAAGAGCTTGGCGCAGGTGTCACTCATCTGCGGGCGTGACACGCCCCGGGCGCCCTCGTGACAGCGGTGCCGCTCGTAACTCTGCCTCCTGCCCTCGGAGGCCGGGTCCCCTGCATTGAACATCTCCAGAACGGAGTGACGGGGCAGGAGAGCCATCTGGAATGAGGGAGGGAGGGATGTTTTAAGAAGGTTGAGAAGGACAGGAGGGAGGGAGGGAGGGATGGGAGTTGTTAAAGAAGAAGAAAAAATATGTTTTAGATAAATGTAGGATGAGGACAGAAAAGAAAGAGAAATAGGAAAAAAGTTCAGCAGATGTTATAGACATACATTAGGGGGGTACATGTGCAATACCTCTGAATTTCATGAATAATTTCATGAACATTTATTGGAGCTTTGTTGTACATGTTTGTGATGAAAGTTGGGTTAGAGAGGTTTAGGGAGGATGTAGGTGGAACTAGACAAACAGGATATAGCTCAAGCCCATGAGAGGCGCTACTGTTACTCACAGAATCAACCAGGATGAAAGTGTCCATCGTCTCGGCCAAGATGCTGTTGCCGTCCATGTAGCGTGTGAACTCCAGGAGGAGGGTGTAGCTCACTCCCCTCTCCAGGCAAATAGGCTGGGGCAGCACCACAAACCTGGACACACACAAGCACACACGCACAAAACAGCAGAGATCTAGGTCAGCATGGTACTCGTTATATGAGTGGTTATTGTGCAGTGTGAAAAGGCCCCTATAGGTGGGCCGCCCAGGGGTCATGACCTCTGACCTTGAGCCTGCGGGCAGGGTGAGGGTCAGCCTGTCGTCGGCGGGGATAGTGTTCCCACAGGGGCTGCTAGTGGGAATGGGGCCTGGACGCATCACCGTCACACGCAGCTCCTCCCAGTCCCGCGGCATCTGCAAAAGAAAAAGGTTTAGCGTTGTCATCTGTAAAATGATAGCTTAGCATTGTCATCTACCAAAAGGAAAGGTTAGCTTAGCATTGTCATCTACCAAAAGGAAAGGTTAGCTTAGCGTTGACATCGCTAGTGAGAAAGGGCTAGCTCAGCATAGGCATCTGTTGCGAGAAAGGGCTAGCTTAGCATAGTCACCTGTGCCTCACACTCTCTCACACACACACACACACACACACACACACACACACACTCTTTCTCACACACACTGACCTGTGTCTCGTAGCGGATGAGCAGGTCGTACTCCATGGAGTAGGGGATGTTGGTGATGGAGAACTCCAGGCTGCCTCCCTCAGGGGCGCGGGCAAACCCCGTTCCCGTCCAGGTGGCGGGGCGAGCAGGCGGGTGCTCTCTGGTCTCCACAGTGCAGCCCTGGGGGGAAGAGGGGGGAGAGGTGGAGACCCTCACAGCCACACTCCCATTCTGAAGAGCTGGAGGCCCAAGCTAACAGTAGCAACACTTAACATTCCGTACATTGCATACATAAACTACAATGTATCACTCTTTCTTTTTTATTATTTATTCATTGAATCTTTAAATACTAGGATATATTTACATATTTATAATTGAGCTGATTTCATTTATTGGTACGCTTCACCCCTTCAAATCACTCTTATCAGTATTGGTGCAAGCTGCATGTCCCAAAAAAAGTGACATTAAACGGATGTTATAAATGGAATATTATTTATGAACTTTGACAGTTTCATCTGGGCCTGTAAAGACTGTACCTTTCCCATTTTGGCCAGTTCCGCCTCGTACAGGAAGTAGTCCAAAGCCATGAAGAAATACCCAGACTCCACCTGGGTACACTGTCTACCTGTCATGTGATTCCGACAGCGACACTGGCCGTTTTCCATTGAGCAGCTGGGGGTTGATTAAGAGCGAGACGGACAGACATTGTTATCACTATCAGAGTTTATGTGTATATGGGTAATCAGTGAGTAGCCAGGAAGTAAAACCAATTTAAACGCTTCTTACTGGTTGTCAGTGGCTCCTCCCACGTCGCAATCACAGTCTCGGCAGCCATTCATGTCGTGACTCAGAGCCCAGTGTTCCGGCTGGGGGCGTGGCATAGAATGATAGACATATGGTAAGAACGACTATATAAACAGACAGACAGGGGGGCAGGCAGGGAGGCAGGCAGGCAGACAGACAGGCAGGCAGGCAGGCAGGCAGGCAGGCAGGCAGGCAGGCAGGCAGGCAGGCAGGCAGGCAGGCAGACACACAACCAGAGATATTTTATGACATCATCACTGTGAGTAGCTCCCCTTCTGCATGACAGTATCAAGCATTAGTCATATCCCCTCTTTAATATGCAGTTATAACCAGACAGCCTTTGATCATCAGTGGGGTAAGTGTAGGGTATTAGCGTTCATCTTTCACTTTGAATAGACCGTTTCTGATTTAGCTAAAGGGGCGGACTTTTAGTGTTGTTGCTTCTGGAAAGACAACAACAAAAACAAGATCTACTGTCAGCCTGTTCCAACACAGACCATTTTAGGCCTGATGTAACCCACGCCAACCGGACAGGCCCTTAATCCCCAGGCTAAATTTAGATGTTGCCCAGAGCAGAGGCTCACATTCCTGGGTACTATTCCTGTCCTGGCAGGCCTGGGGGAAGGAGGTGAGTTATAAAGGGGAATGGATGACTACACCTTTGGACAGTTGGCATGCAGTATAACAGATAGGGAGAGCAATGGGGGAGGGGGGAGAGAGAGAGGGAGAGAGGTGGGTGGAGAGAGAGGAAAAGAGAGGGGGGAGCTGTTGGGGGGAGAGAGAGGGAGAGAGGGGTAAGAAAAGAGGGGATGTTGGTCTGATGGTAAGAGAGGTGAAGAGACAGACAGACAGACAGAGACACCGTATGAGTGTGTGTGTGTGTGTATGTCTGTGTGTGTTTGTGTGTATATGTCTCTGTGTGTGTCTGTGTGTGTGTGTGTGTGTGTGTGTGTGTGTGTGTGTATATGTCTCTGTGTGGTGTGTGTGTGTGTGTGTGTGTGTCTGTGTGTCTCTGTGTGTGTGTGTGTGTCTCTGTGTGTGTCTGTGTGTGTGTGTCTCTGTGTGTGGTGTCTCTGTGCTTGTGTGTGAGGCTGTGGGTGTGTGGGGTGTGTGTGTGTGTGTGTGTGTGTGTGTGTGTGTGTGTGTGTGTGTGTGTGTGTGTGTGTGTCTCTGTGTGTGTCTCTCTCTGTGTGTGTGTTTCTTACCAGACACTGGTCACAGCTGCGTCCAGTCACCAGCCGCTTGCAGAAGCAGTCTCCGCTGATGGGGTCACACTGAGAGCTGCCCGACACGGTGCCCCGCCGGTCACACTGGCACGCTGCAGAGGTCAGGGGTCACCAGGTCAACACTATGGACATTTCATATTACTGACATTTTCAAAACGGGGACAAGCTACAGGAAGTGACCTAGCCAGAGTTAAAAAAGGGATCGCTCCTCATCAGTGCCCCAAATGGCCCCATTGGCTGGAGACCCAGAAGGATCCAGTGAGCTATGAAGCTCTAGCCCAACAAGAGGGCCTTTCTCCCTGCTGCGCTACTCACTCTGGCAACCCTGCAATAACCCCATCAGCTGGAGAGCCAGCAGGATCCTACACACTAAACCCCAGAAGCAGGAGATCTAATACTACAGTGAGCTCTAGACCCAGCAGCTCTAGATCCAGAAGGATCTTCCCCAGCCCAGGTACTCACGCTGGCAGCCCTGGAGGTTGTGGGTGCTCAGGCCGAAGAAGCCGGCTTTGCACTTGTCACAGCGGGATCCCTCCACGTGGTCCTTACAGCGGCACTGACCCGCCATCAGGCCCAGAGCCAGATCTGTCTGGTCGTCACACATCCCCCCGTTCAGGGAGCCGTCCGGGTCACAGTCACAGGCTGCAGGGGGGCATGGGGGGGACATTGAGGGCGGCAGGAGGGTATATAAACGGGGCAGGGGGTAGATTGAAGGGGGTTAAGGGGGAAGGGTTTCACATGGGGGGTGGGGTGGGGGGGGGCAATGGGGTCCAGATTGGGGGCAGGAGGGGGCAAACGGAGGAGAAATACCAAGTAGAAGTCAACAATGCATCAACTTGTTTTATGATTGGCTGAATTTGGAATATTTTGATACAACGTGAGTATTTACAGACTAACAAATCAGCACACACGCACACAAACACACTCTCAGTCTTACATAAAACTACCTATTTTCTTATTCACACAGCAAACACCTTTTGCAACCCCCGAAACACACCCCATCACACACTCACCAACACACATACTCACACACACTCACCGACACACGCGCACGCACACACACACACACCCCATCACACACTGACACCCACACTCACATGCACACACACACACACACACACACACACACACACACACACACACACACACACACACACACACACACACACACACACACACACACACACACACACACACACACACACACACACACACTCACCGACACACACACGTGGGTCCCTGATGTCCCTGCTGGGGTCTTTGTAGTAGAAGGGTTTGCACGTCTCACAGTTGCGTCCCATGGTGTTATGGAGACAGTCGTCACACACTCCTCCGCTGGAGTTGCCCGTGGCCAGGTACACCGCCATGTCAAAGTGGCACTGCCCCGAGTGCTCATTACAGTTGCACTCTGGGAAATGAAGTACACAGGAATTAAAGTATGTTTGTGTTACAGTGGAATTCTTGAAGTGAAAATAGCAATACTACAGATATATTGCCATTGTAAGGTCCTTCAACTACTTCATCTTGAATTATTGCATAAAGGATTGTATTACATATATTGTATACATAACCTGTGTATTTTGAAAAGATATATGTACTGTATATACATCAGTGTTAGAAGTCATATTAATATCGTACTGTCATATTTACATATTGTAATATGGAGCGAAGAAGTAAACGTGTTCACTGTTTATAATTATATACATCCCTCTCATACGTCATATCTAAATAATATAATCCTATTTAACAATCATAATATGTAAGAAGTGGTGGTGTTATTATACATATACTCTAACTACAATTACTTTTATTCTAAAACTACTGTTACTATTGGTGTTTACTCTATATACATATACTCTTTCTACTGTTACTATTATTATAAAACTACATTTACTCTTGCATGCGTTGGTGCTCCGACCCTCCGCTGGCCTCCAGGGCTGGTCGTTGTAGAAGTTCTCACACTGCTCACAGTTCAGACCCCTGGTGTGGTGGTTACACACACACCTACCGTGGACCTAGGACACGGAGAGAGGGATACGGGAGAGAATAGAAAGAGAGGGGGGAGAGAGGGAGAGAGAATAGAAAGAGAGGGGGAGAGAGAGAGAGATCCTCGATAGTCATACATCATAATAACATAGCAAGTTAACAGTCTATAATCAAACGTGGTAGAAGCAGGTCAAGTTAGTGCAGAGAGCACTGCTGGTCCAAACCGCTAGGGGGCGGTATAGAGTTCCCCTCCACTTACCATGCCCTCAATATCGTCTTTAATTCCATCGATGGGGGCACACTCGGAGGCGTGGCCGTAGCAGAAGCAGTTGCCGCGGACGACCAGCTCGTAGATGGCGTAGTAGTACTTCTCCTTGATCTCCACGCGGGAGTCTAAAAGGTTGTCCCCCAGTGTGTGGAGCTTGGTGAAGTTTATACGCAGGTTAGTGATACGGAGCTGGTCTGGAGAGGAGAGGAGAGTAGAGGAGAGGGGGAGAGAGGAGAGGGGCAGAGGGAGAGAGAAGAGGAGAGGAGAGGTGAGGAAAGAAAAGGATAGGAGAGGAGAGGAGAGGAGAGCGGGGGGAGAGAGGAGAGGAGAGGAGAGGAGAGGAGAGGAGAGGAGCGGACAGGAGAGGAGATGAGAGGAGAGCAGAGGAGTTTAAATGAACTATACAAACACACACAAAGACATACTAAAACACACACACAAACAAAAAGTTAAATGTCCTCCCTATGTAGAAAAACAAGTACGCACGCACTTAGACAAACACACACACACACACACACACACACACACATACACACACACACACACACACACACGTCACCTCCAACCCTACAAGAGGAAGTCAAACCCATCGGACCACGACAAAGTTCACCACTATGGGTCAGCCCCCACCAATGGCAGTCCAAGAAGACACCTGGGATGAGGAGGAGGAGGAACAGGAAGTGTCCAGTGTTCTGGGACATTTGCCAAACTCATCACCGCCATGTGGAGATCTGCTCCATTTGAAGATAATATATTCATCAGGGAGGAGATGCCAAAAACATATGCTTCCTGTCCACTCCTTCAAAATGGAGGGGGAGCTGCCGTTAGTCACTGTGCAGTGGTGTGTGTCTGTCTGTCTGTCTGTCAGGGAGTGTGCGTGTTGTCAGTGTGTGTGTGTGTGTGTGTTTGCGTGTGTGTCTGTGTCTGTCAGGGAGTGTGTCATAAATCACTACTGTTAAGATAGGACATTCTTTGGCTCAAACCAGCTGTTCAGCAAGTGGGCATAGCAGAAGTGTGTGAAATCAATTAGTCTCTCACACACACACACTCGCTCTCTCTCTCTCTCTCTCTCGCTCTCTCTCTCACACACACACACACACCCTCACACACACACACACACCCTCACACACACTATTAATCACACACCACCTCACCCACCCATGTGCTGAAAAAAACACACACACTCACACCATTAATCACAGACCACCTCACCACATGTGCTGACATAAACACACTCACACACACGCAGGCATGCACGCACGCACGTACACACACACACACACACACACGCACACACACACACACACACACACACACACGAACACACACACGAACACACACACACAAACACACACTCACTCTGGGTTATCATACCCCTCTTCTGCTACACTAACTTCATTTAAAAAGGTACAAACATGGCACATTGGCTGAGTAGCTAGCTAATGCGTCTGGTAGGTTTATGCTATGTGGACGGCTAATTGATTCTGACCTCTTAGTTAATCATTGGCCGATGCGGGGAGAGATGAGCCCGGATTCAGACTCTCTAGTCAGGGAGCATGGGAGAGGGAGGCAGGGCGGTGGGAAGTCCCCATATCAGCATTTCTGACCTGGGTGTAAGTGTGTGTGTGTGTGTGTGTGTGTGTGTGTGTGTGTGTGTGTGTGTGTGTGTGTGTGTGTGAGTGAGGCTCACCCCTAGCTCCCCATTTCAATAAGCCTGCTATCCAGACCTTGACATCCAAAGCCGCCCCCTCTGCAGATAGGATTTATTTTCATGCTTTCTTGCGGCCTTCACTTTCCACATGAAAAAAACCATCTTAACTTCTCTACTATTCATATTCCTAGTTTCATGTGTGGATTTACCGAAGACAATAGAAAATGTGATTAAAAATAGTTTGTTAGGAGTTCAGGTCTAATCTGTGCTAGCCCATAAAACACACTACAGTAACAAACAAGTAACTAATAATAAAACAGATTAAGTCAGACTCAAGTGTTGAATCATTATAGATATATGCAATGTAGTAGGAATACATATATGAAATAGATGTGTGGCAAAATAAACTAATTGATAAAACTGTCTCTTGAATCACGTAATTGAGCTAGTCACAATATGCTGTCAGGCTAGTTAGTAGTGGACACCTTTCCAAACTCATCTTTTCAGTTTTAACAACTTCGTTGCAAGGATGATATTATGAACACAATCTCAAGTAACAGGCCTAGTTTTAGCACTGGCAAAAAACACGAAAATGTCATTTGCCTAGAAATAGCATTATACAAATACTCGTAAATATAATGGCCTGCTGTGGGTTAGGCGGCCAGCAGTCCACCAAGGTTACGGGTCACCCGTCCAGACTGTCCCCCGTCCAGTGACTCGAGACATTTTACCGTGTCATTGAACACCAGATCGTCCCGGCAACAGCTGTGGACCTGTTGCCGCGCGGGGAGAGAAGCGTTTCTGCTTCCTGGAAACGGGCCTTTCCAGATCCTGTCAGTCTATCCGGAAGAGTGGCTGGCAGTGTGTCTGAGAGAGTCCATCTAGTTAGAACCATCTCCTCCTCAAGAACTCCTCAGAATGGACTGTGTTCTACTGCCATCCTTCTGATTCAAGAGGTGTGCTAAGCTAAAACAATTGTATAAGAAGTCGCAGAAGAAAGTTCTGAATACACCAGTTGCTTGTTGCATTGACTCTTTCAAAACTATGGGACTCAGCTCTACAGACAGACACACACACACACACACACACACACACACACAAACGCACGCACACACACACACACAGACACAGAGACACAGACATGGACATAC
>JAPMUY010010340.1:0-2500 GCA_026901105.3 Galaxias olidus
GTGATTTAAAGACCATTAAAATGACTTTAAGATAGACTTTGTACCACAACAAGGGACTACAAATCCCATGACGGCCTCCTTTCCACTACAAACTCCAGTCTCTCTTGTTCTGCTCCTACTACCACTACTTCTACTAATAACAACAATATTATATAACAATATGTTATAACAATATAATAATAATAATAATAATATAATGTAACATAATATAACAAAAAATATTTGAAAGAATCATCTTCATAGTCAAACTAAATGACATTTGAGAATAAAAACAGAAAAAAACACTACGGTATACTCAGCATTCCAGTCTATATGTTTTAACAATATAATAATAATAATAATAATAATAATAATAATAATAATAATAATAATAATAATAATAATAATAATAATCGTAATAATAATAATAATAATAATAATAATAATAATAATAATAATAATAATAATAATAATAATAATAATAATAATAATAATAATAATAATAATAATAATAATAATAATATAACATTATAACACTACAGCAGACCTGAAGCTGTTGTAATGGACCAGACCACCCAGCCCTTCTCAGCTCAAGCTCATCTGACAGGTTCACCCCCAACACATGTGCTGCTCACAGGGGCTGTGTGTGTGTGTGTGTGTGTGTGTGTGTGCGTGTGTGTGTGTCTGCATGGGAGGGAGGGTGAGGGTTGGTGTGTGTGTGTGTGTGTGTGTGTGTGTGTGTTATCTCTCTTTGTCTTCATACACCCTGAATTCCATTCTCACCCTGTTTCTAGAGAGGTAAGCGATGTATAACAGATTACAAACTTTAATCAAAATGCATCTCAACCAAATGTATATCAACAATTGTAGCATATTGACTTAAATGATTCATACAATCAGCTAAACCAGTCATGTGTCAAATGTCATGGTAAGTTATAACTTTATATTTGTATTGTCTATAACTTTGTATTTGTATTGTCTATAACCTTATATTCGTATCGTCTACCACTTATTTTGTGTTTTCAGCTTTCCTGAACCGTTCTCACGCTCAGCACTTCAGTGGGACTAGATATGTGAAAGTGAAGACCAAACGCGAGCGAGGTGTTTTAAGACAGTTTCTCGATCTATACAGTATCCACACACACCACACCGCCGTATTTGATCAATGTGACGACAGACAGAAGATGAGTGGACCCCTTCCACGCGATAGAAGAACAGCAGGCCCCCGTTCTCGCGACCATCTGGAGCCGCATGTGATCTGACTCCGGTTGGCCCGGACAGCAAGACGACAGATTTCTGCTGTCACCTCTCTCAAAAGCGCTGTCAGCGCCAACACTCTTTAGACACGTTGCCTTTAGTGTGTCTGTGTGTCTGTGTGTGTGTGTGTGTGTGTGTGGGGGGGGGGGGGGGGGGGGGGGGGGGGGCCTAATCTCTTTATTTACAGTCAGAACTTCAAAATATATATAAATATGAAGTCTCGTTTGTTATTGCATGAAATAAAACAAACATTTTCATGAGGAGAACCCAACTAAAATGTGTCAACTGTAAAACAGAGTCATGTGCACGTTCACATGCACGTTCTTAATGTGACTGATATGATTTGTTTAACGGATATTGAAGATTATATTAATTGAGGTTATTTATAAAAGACAAAGGCAACAAGTACTTCGATATTTTTTGTGCCTGAAGTTGGTAAAAGCACCGTCAACTGTCAACGCACAACCAGCTCACATTAGTGATAAAGGAAGACCCTTATCAATAATGAAGTCATCCAATGCTGAATTAGCATAATGTTAAGTATATTATAAATCAAACCGATGTCAATTCAGCAGAAAACTGTAAAGTTTACCTTTTTTCTGAGGTGTCTCGCAGCAGCAGATCCTGAGCAGAACAACCAGCAGCGCTGCTCCACTTTCTGGTCGCATTCTCACGGAATCTTTCTTTCTTCACCGCCGTCGCAGGAAAAACTTCTCCATAGTCAGGAGCGTGAGTTCATAAAAGAGTTTACCGCGTCCACCCCCGCTCTTACACTTGTCCAAATTCTGCAGAAGGGCCCGTATAGGCGGATGACAGTGTCGGAAGTGGAACGAGCCCCCTTCTCTGATTTGGTCTCTGGTACATTTGTCTTTCTCTCTCTCTCTCTCTCTCTCTCTCTCTCTCTCTCTCTCTCTCTCTCTCTCTCTCTCTCTCTTCCGTATCGTAACTCAACTGCTGCCTGTCAATGGAACAGAGCGCCGGCAGCATTCAAACGTCACCAAGAAGGTATATTCGTGCGTGCATGTGTTTGTGGGCCCGTGCGTGTGTGAGTACATTTTAGTGTGCTTACGTGTGTTGGTGTGCGTGTGTGTACGTGTGCGTGCGTGTATATCTGTTTACGGAGTCTGATTGTTTTTGTTTTTGGTGTGTGTGTGTGTGTGTGTGTGTGTGTACGGAGTCTGATGAGAAATGTTATGATCTTAATCATTGAGGTGCATGAGCCTCGCCCTTTTTCAGAACATCATTACGACATTGTAAAGCAGAA
>JAPMUY010010340.1:15000-32500 GCA_026901105.3 Galaxias olidus
GTAGACGGACTTGGGACACGGGTACACGTTGGCATGGAAACTGAGCGGCAACGACAACACAACCACCACCATTAAAGGACACGGGGTTTAGGCAATAAGGTACACTATGACATTCTACCTTGCACAAAAAACCTAAAGGTCCTTAATTAATTACAAATTTATATTTGGAATTAAGGAATAGCAGCTTCTCTTGAAAAGATTAGTAAACGTTTTCCCTCTCTCAGATTAGTACAGTTTAATCTAGGTTGTTTAAACATTTCCCTCTCTCAGATTAGTATAGTTTAATCTAGGTTGTTTAAACGTTTCCCTCTCTCAGATTAGTATAGTTTAATCTAGGTTGTTTAAACGTTTCCCTCTCTCAGATTAGTATAGTTTAATCTAGGTTGTTTAAACGTTTCCCTCTCTCAGATTAGTATAGTTTAATCTAGGTTGTTTAAACGTTTCCCTCTCTCAGATTAGTATAGTTTAATCTAGGTTGTATAGAGGTAACATTGGTTTCTCACCCTTCACAGATCTTCCTGATCTTGGCTTTGATCAGGTCTCCCTGCACGAACACCACAAACACGTTCTTCTTCATCCCCTCCTCCTGGCGACAGGAGGGATAACATCAAAGATTTCATGGACAGACTTCAATTTATTACAATCCATAACAGTTTACTCTGGCACAGTTCAGTCAGTCTAGAATATTATTTTTATTACAGTCCAAAACATAAAATTTCAGTGCAGTTCATCTATATTGACATCTCGTGCTGTTGATATTAGAACTTTGTAACTCGCTTAAGACAAGTGCTGCACAAATAAAGGTTTATTATTTTTATAATAATTGATCTTTTTCTACCTGCAGGTTATCGTGCTGCAGCTTGATCTCTGAGTGTCTCAACACAAAGTTTCCATAGAAGAGTCTCCACAGGACTCTCTCAAAGGCTGGGAACCTCTCCCTCTTCATCACCCCCGCCACAAACCTGACACAGCAACAGTCCATTTACAAAATAAAAAATAACCTTAGATGTCATTAATTTATGCAGTCTGAAAGGTCTGAACTAAAGACATTAATTTAAATGTAAATATGCTCAAAGGACAGAGACGGATTGTTGTGATGTGAAAATCCTCCCATCAAAGAGCAATAAAGAGTAAGGAGGCGTCACCCAAGTTTGAGCGGTCCGTTGCTGGAGATGGAGGTTACCGTGGCGCCCGCGGAATCCTCAGACAACAGCTCAGCGCACGACTGCTGGGATTCACCCTGTAAAAGACGCAGGGTGATGTCATCATCAACATGAGACAGCTACAGTAGACGCAGGGTGATGTCATCATCAACATGAGTCAGCTATAGTAGACGCAGGATGATGTCATCATCAACATGAGTCAGATATAGTAGACACAGGATGATGTCATCATCAACATGAGTCAGATATAGTAGACACAGCGTGATGTCATCATCAATATGAGTCAGCTATAGTAGACACTGCATGAGGTTTTCATCAACATGAGACGCGGAGCTTGTCTGTTCTACTTCTTTGATCTCTGTGGTTGATACGTCCCTCCTCAAAGAAGCTGTCAGTCATCTGCAGCAGGAGGCGGAGCTCGTGGAGTTCGTTGAAGTCCTGCCTCAGTGCGTCTCTGTTGGAGTTCAGTTCTCTCAGCTCGCCCTCCAACTTCTCAAAGTCTGACTGCACACACACACACACACACACACACACACACACACACACACACACACACACACACACACACACACACACACACACACACACACGTACAAACAAATACAGCAGTTCAGTTGAACATTTATTTTTTTAAACCTAAAATATTGTATTGTATTGTTACTATTGTAACCATTAGTTAATTTGTTTTATAAAAACATTTTATTTTCTCCGTGTTTGTTTTGTTGTTGTGATTTGTATTCTGCCTTTACACAGGGTAAAAGAGTATGCATATAAATATACAGTAACACACACACACGTCCAATGCATGAACACTTCACACACACACACACACACACACACACACACACACACACGTTTCACCTCTAGGTCCAGAACATCTCGTGGGCACGGGACTCTCTCTACAGACTGATCGGCGGGAACGGGGATCTGTGACTTCACTATCTCCTTCTCCAGGAACCCTGTAGCCACGACAACGGAGGCCTGATGAACATTCAAACAAACACACACACACAAGCGCTAACAGGAAGTAGAGGGTGGGGTTGTGAATGCTAACAAGAAGTAGAGGGTGAGGTTGTGAATGCTAACAGGAAGTAGAGGGTGGGGTTGTGAATGCTAACAGGAAGTAGAGGGTGGGGTTGTGAATGCTAACAGGAAGTAGAGGGTGGGGTTGTGAATGCTAACAGGAAGTAGAGGGTGGGGTTGTGAAAGCTAACAGGAAGTAGAGGGTGGTGTTGTGAATGCTAACAGGAAGTAGAGGTTGGGGTTGTGAATGCTAACAGGAAGTAGAGGGTTGTGTTGTGAAGGCTAACATGAAGTAGAGGGTGGGGTTGTGAATGCTAACAGGAAGTAGAGGGTGGTGTTGTGAATGCTAACAGGAAGTAGAGGGTGGGGTTGTGGACTCACGGAGGATTCTCTCCATCTCCTCACACTTCTTCACCTCCTTCACAAAGCGCCGCTGGAACACCACCACTTCCGGGTTCAGCTGGGGAAATCAATGACTTTGTTACTCAAATTTGACTTGGTTTGATAATGTTTTTATGATGGGTTTTTAGTCTTTCCCAGGGCCTCTCAGTGTGTGTGTGTGTGTGTGTGTGTGTGTGTGTGTGTGTGTGTGTGTGTGTGTGGACGGGTGGCTTTGCCAGGGTTGAAAAAACATTGTGCAGCAGAATCAATACGTTGTATAATCAAACCAAGGTCACTGAAGCGCATCAGTGGATGTTGAATCCATGAATCATACAGATTTTATTTCATACTTTAGAGAGCTTTTTTTAACCTGCTTGCTTTTTATCATTTGAGGAGTAACAGTAATGTCAAAACAAAAGTGGCTGGGAGTGCATTATTAATTATATACCATCAATTTCATTACAAACAATCTAATCAGTTCTGTTTGGAACAGATTAATCCTGGGCTTTTCCCCTGCTACACATACAGGATAACAGGACCCCTGCTACACATACAGGATAACAGGACCCCTGCTACACATACAGGATAACAGTACTGCT
Source organism: Galaxias olidus (assembly GCA_026901105.3). Lineage (NCBI taxonomy): Eukaryota > Metazoa > Chordata > Actinopteri > Galaxiiformes > Galaxiidae > Galaxias > Galaxias olidus. The sequence goes on from JAPMUY010010340.1 coordinate 18,167, forward strand.
ACACATACAGGATAACAGTACCCTGCTACACATACAGGATAACAGGACCCCTGCTACACATACAGAGATAACAGTACCCCTGCTACACATACAGAGATGAGAGTACAACTTCTACATGATACAACTCAGCCTAACTCTTACTGGACACGTCAGTATAGACCCTAACTGGACCTAACTGGACCTAACTGGACTTAACTGGACCTAACTGGACCTAACTGGACCTAACTGGGTGCGTCACTACAGTCTCTTACAGTAACTGGACCTAACTGGACTTAACTGGACCTAACTGGACCTAACTGGACCTAACTGGACCTAACTGGACCTAACTGGACCTAACTGGGTGCGTCACTACAGTCTCTTACAGTAGGGTGTGTTGCAATGATCAGTTAGAGAGTAAAACTACCTGCCTAATATTGTGTAGGTCCCCCTCATCAACTTCAAGACCTGACTGTTCACTTAATGCCTAATATATCCCACCCCTTTACAAATGCCATTGTAACGAGATGATCAATGTTATTCACTTCACCGGTCAGTAGTTTTCATGTTATGGCTGATCAGTATAAATTAGTATGAGTTGGATGAGGTAGTATGTATAAGTTAGTATATCTAGTATGTATAAGTTAGTATATATAGTATGTATAAGTTAGCATATATAGTATATATAAGTTAGTATGGGTTGCATGAGGTAGTGTGTGAGTGTATCAGAGACAGAAAACAGTGACAGGTCAATAGCCTCAGTAACAGATCAATAATTCAACAACATGACCTATAAAAGGACCTCTCTGTCCCACCTCCATCTGGTACTGTAAAACAAACTGTGAGCCACACACACACACACACACACACACACACACACACACACACACACACACACACACACACACACACACACACACACACACACACACACACACACACACACACACAATCAATGTTGACAACACAACCAACAAAACAACACGTAACAGCTAAATCATGAGGAAATAGTTAGTTAATCCTGTTGAATGAGAAATAGCATGAAAAATTTTACTTCACAATTTAACCAGAAAGTTCAAGCTGACAACGTAACAGTCCTTTTAAAGGCGAAAACAGCAACATGTGGTCTTTTTACAGGACAAAACAGCAACACATGGTCTTTTTACAGGACAAAACAGCAACACATGGTCTTTTTGCAGGACAAAACAGCAACACATGGTCTTTTTACAGGACAAAACTGCAACATGTGGTCTTTTTACAGGACAAAACTGCAACATGTGGTCTTTTTACAGGACAAAACTGCAACACATGGTCTTTTTACAGGACAAAACAGCAACACATGGTCTTTTTACAGGACAAAACTGCAACATGTGGTCTTTTTACAGGACAAAACTGCAGCCAAACCGCAGTCAGCAGAGGATGAGAGGCAAACGGTGTGGGTGTTTGTGGGGGACACTCACGTCTCTGAACTGGACCAGACTCAGTCGTCCCAGCTGGTGGATGCAGTAGTGGGCCGCCTCCGTCTGGAAGAACAGCTGCACCAGACACATCTCCTCACTGCGGAAGAACGACTCCATCCTGCCACGGAAACTAAGGATGGAGGATCCTGGGACTGGAGCACTGAACCAAACTCCTTCTACACAACGGAATAAGAACAGAGATTAGGTTAGCTGTCTGTTTAGTCTGAAACTACAATCAAAGGTAACCTACCATACAGAACAAAACATGTAAAGTTATCAGTAGTGTGAAACTAAAATCAAACATTAGAAGAGAAGAGAAGTGAACAGAACAGAACAGAACAGAACAGAACAGAACAGAATAGAACAGAAACAAATAGAACAGAACCAGAGAGCAGCTAGCAGCTGTTAGCCGTGTCCCATGTATCAGCTAGCAGCTGTTAGCCATGCCCTATGTACCAGCTAGCAGCTGTTAGCCGTGCACTATGTACCAGCTAGCAGCAGTTAGCCGTGTCCCATGTATCAGCTAGCAGCAGTTAGCCGTGCCCTATGTACCAGCTAGCAGCTGTTAGCCGTGTCCCATGTATCAGCTAGCAGCTGTTAGCCGTGTACTATGTACCAGCTAGCAGCAGTTAGCCGTGCCCTATGTACCAGCTATAGGCAGAGTCCAAGCATCTATCAGTAGGGCAGTGTGACCAGCCCAGACTATACTCTGACTGAAACAGTCAGATGGGTAGTTGTATAGTCTCCTGGTTGGTTAGTTTCCTGGTTGGTTGGTTGGTTTTCTGATTGGTTGGTTGGTGTCTTGTCTCCTGGTTGGTTGGCTTCCTGGGTGGTTGGTTTTCTGATTGGTTGGTTTTCTGATTGGTTGGTGGTCTAGTTTATCAATACCGTCAGCGTCACTGCTTAGAGTGTTCAGATGAGACATGTGACAGAGAGAGAACACACGCCTAAACACACACACACACACACACACACACACACAGACACACACACACACACACACACACACACACACACACACACACACACACACACACACACACACACACACACACACACACACACACACACACACACACACTATTCTGCTGTATGGAATGCTTGGGGCTGTGGGAGTGCTGCCCAATGAGATCAATAAAAACGCTGTACAGTAAATTCATTTGGAAAAAAACTGCAGTAACAGCAATTAAAATGCCCGAATCAAATAATATTGACTTTTTAATACTTTATGATTGGTATGCATTTCAGTCCCCAGATTAGGTTTGATGTTTTTGTAAATTACCTGTATGGTTATATGCCTTGTTGCATTATTTCAGCTTGCAGCATTGAAAGAGAGAAACCTTGCTTTAGATGGACTTTCCTCTTTTTAAATAAGATATACAGTGCCTTGCAAAAGTATTCACCACCCTTGGCTTGTTACTTATTTTGTTACATTACAACCTGAAATTTAAATGTTTTTTTAATCAGAATTTTATGTGATGGATCTGCACAAAATAGTCTGAGTTGGTGAAGTGAAATGAGAAAAATATATATTAAAAATTATTTTTAAAAATAAAAATCTGGAAATTGGCATGTGCACATGTATTCACCCCCTTTGCTATGAAGCCCCTCAAAAGTTCTGGTGCAACCAATTACCTTCAGAAGTAACATAATTAGTGAAATGAAGTCCACCTGTGTGTAATCTAAGTGTCACATGATCTGTCAGTATAAACACACCTTTTCTGAAAGGTCCCAGAGGCTGCAACACCACTAAGCAAGAGGCATCACACCATGAAGACCAAGGAGCTCTCCAAACAAGTCAGGGACAAAGTTGTTGAGAAGTACTAGTCAGGGTTGGGTTATAAAAAAATATCCAAATCTTTGATGATTCCCTGGAGCGCCATCAAATCCATCATCTTCAAACGGAAAGAACATGGTACCACAACAAACCTGCCAAGAGAGGGCCGCACACCAAAACTCACAGACCGGGCAAGGAGGGCATTAATCAGAGAGGCAGCACAGAGACCAAAGGTAACCCTAAAGGAGCTGCAGAGTTCCACAGCAGAGACTGGTGTATCTGCGCATGGGACCACAATAAGCCGTACACTCCATAGAGCTGGGCTTTATGGAAGAGTGGCCAGAAAAAAGCCATTGCTTAGTGTTAAAAATAAGAAGGCACGTTTTGAGTTTGCCAAAAGGCATGTGGGCGACTCCCCAAATGTATGGAGAAAGGTGCTCTGGTCAGATGAGACTAAAACTGAACTTTTCGGCCACCAAGGAAAACGCTATGTCTGGCGCAAACCCAACACATCCCATCACCCCAAGAACACCATCCCCACAGTGAAACATGGTGGTGGCAGCATCATGCTGTGGGGATGTTTTTCAGCAGCAGGGACTGGGAAACTGATTCGAGTCGAGGGAAAGATGGATGGTGCTAAATACAGGGTTATCCTTGAGCAAAACCTGTTTCAGTCTGCCTGTGATTTGAGACTGGGACGGAGGTTCACCTTCCAGCAGGACAATGACCCGAAGCATACTGCTAAAGCGACACTCGAGTGGTTTAAGGGGAAACATTTAAATGTGTTGGAATGGCCTAGTCAAAGCCCAGATCTCAATCCAATTGAGAATCTGTGGTCAGACTTGAAGATTGCTGTTCACAAGCGGAAACCATCCAACATGAAGGAGCTGGAGCAGTTTTGCCTTGAGGAATGGGCAAAAATCCCAGTGGCAAGATGTGGCAAGCTCATAGAGACTTATCCAAAGCGACTTGCAGCTGTAATTGCCGCAAAAGGTGGCTCTACAAAGTACTGACCTTAGGGGGGTGAATATTTATGGACGCTGGTTTTCTGTTATTTTGTCTTATTTGTTGTTTGCTTCACAATAAAAAAAAAAATCACATCTTCAAAGTTGTAGGCATGTTCTCTGGATGAAATGATGCAAACCTTCAAACAATCCATTCTAATTCCAGGTTGTGAGGCAACAAAACATGAAAAATGCCAAGGGGGGTGAATACTTTTGCAAGGCACTGTAAATCCACGTGTCTAAATATTTCTCATTGCAACAAACCTATACTATGCATATAGGAAGGAGCTAGTATAAAGCTACTCTTTACATCCATCATTTAAAAAAGTATAGAAAACATAATTTTATTTGAATACCACAAGACTCTTGTGTTATATACACCTCTGAGCCCCAAGCCATTTCTGGGTGTTTTTCGCTCCTGTCACATCTTTGCTCACTGTGGGATTATTTTCCACAGCACATGCAAGACCAGCACCTGAATGGAAACAACAGTACAATCATGGCCAGTGGATGGGATAAAAAAAAATGTATTTTGTGCAGTATAACACAATTATAAGGTCATAAATCACAAATTAAGGAAAAACCTTAAGGCTCCTCCCCATTCTGCTCCAGCCTGCAGTTGAGTCAAAGATTCGCTGATTTATTGTCATGTGACTATAGGTCTCAGCTGAGTCTTTCAAGGTTTACCAGTTGCCCTGAGAAGCACATAATTAAGTATTTTGGCAACATTTTTAATAAGACATTTGAAATAAAGTGATTTTGAACTATCACTATTTTAAGCTTATATTCGGTTATACTTCCTGACGGAAGCATTCTATGCACATGATCGGTTTGTGGGCGTTCTGAAAGTCCGACGATGTTCTTAAAGTTTCTGGGTATGATAAATGTTGTAATTTTGCCGATTTTTTTAAGACAACATGCATTTTGATCCCGTCGGCGGGTTTGGGGTTCTGAAGATATAAAACTTGAAGGAATTGATAGATATTTTTTTAATTAAGTCCACAAGAAACAACAGGTAAATCACTTTTTTTTATTTAAACATATTGATTGAAATTAATTTACTTAACAGTGTTTTTATAGATTTTGTTCTTTATTTTGAAAGACAATTCCTATAATTAGTCCATGATGGTGTTTTTATGTGATAGAGTTTCATTTCTATTCTCTGCCATCCATTGACTATAGCCCCACTCCGCAGCTCTGCTCTACTGTGTTCCACACATTTTCCAAAATACAGCCCCACTAACCATGACAACGAAAACGGAGCCTAATTTAAATTCGGAAACCCCCTTTAAATCTCAGGGTAGCCTCTCTCTTTCTCTGTCACACAAAACCACACACGCTGCACCCCCACCCCCACGCCCCCACCCCACCCCACCCCCCACGTTGCGCCGCAAACAAACACATGCACACTGCACCCACCTTGCGCCACAAACACACGCATGCACACGCGCACATAATCACACACACACACACACACACACACACACACACACACACACACACACACACACACACACACACACACACACAGCCCCCCACCCAACACAGGGCGTGCGAGACGCTCCAGAGGTTGGGGGTGGTCTCGTGTGAGTCACGTGATCTGCAGCATCACGGTAGAGGTCCTTTGTTGACGGTGATTCACAAAATCCTTTGACATTGTGGGACCAAATTGTTACTGTTGTGGCGATTCATTTTCCTTTTCCCGATGCTGCGATCGCGTTGGGGAAAGATAAAGAAGGATTTCGCGTGGGATATTTTAACTACTTTGGCCGCAGGAGTGAAGTAGAATCGGATAGGGACACCAAAAGGTAAAAAAACAAAAAAACTAAGCGACAGCCGAACAGGACCCTGCACACCCAGCGAAGCAGACCGGAGGCGATCAATAGCCCAACCAAACCAGCCTCCTGGGCCTTCCATTGTAGCTATAGACTAGATTATTATGTGTTGCGTGTTGCTACTTATTTCATTCTGTTTGCAAATGTAACCGTAGTTCTATAAAAAAAAACAGTGGGTCCTAAACTATTTGAAAATCGTTAGAAACTGCTCAAGCATTTTCGTCTTTTTTTTTATGCACGTTTGTATTATCTGTTGGGATAATTCTGTGACCGGGGATATGGTAACGTTAACGTTAGGCTGTTTAGCGCAATAAAAACCCTCTCTCAGGGAAAAAAAACACCCTCTTTTCCTTTCCAGCATCAAATCATCACCACAATGTCCCGGGGACATCTCCATCTTCTGTCCGCCTTCGGCCCCTCGCCAGCCCGTGTGCTTTCCTCGCTGTTCTGCCTGGTGCTCGTCTCCTCTCTTCCCGGGGTACAAGCATCCAACCCCCGCAGCAGTGGCGAGTGCCTAACTGGCAAAGGCAAGGATTGTTTGGGTGAGCACAATTATTATTTTGTATGTAAATAGAAATACATATTTGAAGGAGTGTCAACATTATCCCTTTCCGCTTGAGACTATCAACGGATAGGTTTAACCAAAAACACACACACGCGCACACGCGCACACAGTACGCCTACCCTCATTAAGTGAACATCTGGAGGCAAAGCTTGGTGTGTGTGTGTGTGTGTGTGTGTGTGTGTGTGTGTGTGTGTGGGTGGGTGCCGTTCACTATGACTAGGGGACAAAGAACGAAGGGGTGAATTGGCCTTAAAAACACCAACAAACGGCACTCTCACTCCCTCTCTCTATTTCCCTACACTCTCTCTACCTCCATCTGACACTAGTGTATCGAATATGATTTTGAGAGGACTTAAATACTTGCTTATGTGGGCAAGTATTTTCTGTCCATTCAATTTCAAGCATAATTTAGAACATCCCATGGTTGTATTGCCAAACAAAAATAAAAAAGTAGTATAATATAAACAATAATCATTTAAATTACATTGTAGAATTGAACTTGTCAATACCACTACATCCTGTGGTCGTCACGTTATCTAAGAGTTGTAGTTCTAGCTAAGTCATGTTGTAGTTGTAACTAAGTAATGTTGTAGTTGTAGTTAAATTATGTAGTGGATCCAGCTAAGTAATGTTGTAGTTCCAGCTAAGTGATGTTGTGGTTGTAGTTCAATTACAGTGCGTCCGGAAAGTATTCATACCCCTTCACTTTTTCCACATTTTATTATGTTACAGCCTAATTCGAAAAAGGATTCAATAAAAAAAAATTCCTCAACATTCTACACACAATACCGCATAATGACAAGGTGAAAAAAGTTTCTTAGAATTTTTTGCAAATGTATTAAAAATAAAAAAATAAAATATCACATGTACATAAGTATTCACACCCTTTACTCAATACTTTGTTGAACCACCTTTGGCAGCAATTACAGCCTTAAGTCTTCTTGAGTATGATGCTACAAGCTTGCCACTCCTATTTTGGGGCAGTTTCTCCCATTCTTCTTTGCAGATCGTCTCAAGCTCCATCAGGTTGGATGGGGAGCGTCGGTGCACAGCCATTTTCAGATCTCTCCAAAGATGTTCAATCGGATTCAAGTCTGGGCTCTGGCTGGGCCACTCAGTGACATTCACAGACTTGTCCCAAAGCCACTCCTTTGTTATCTTGTCTGTGTGCTTAGGGTCGTTGTCCTGTTGGAAGGTCAACCTTCGCCCCAGTCTGAGGTCCAGAACGCTCTGGAGCAGGTTTTCATCAAGGATCTCTCTGTACATTGCTGCATTCATCTTTCCCTTGATCCTGACTAGTCTCCCAGTTCCTGCCGCTGAAAAACACCCCCACAGCATGATGCTGCCACCACCATGCTTCACTGTAGGGATGGTATTGGCCAGGTGATGAGCAGTGCCTGGTTTCCTCCAGACATGACGCTTGGCATTCAGGCCAAAGAGTTCAATCTTGGTTTCATCAGACCAGAGAATTTTGTTTCTCATGGTCTGAGAGTCCTTTAGGTGCCTTTTGGCAAACTCCATGCGGGCTGTCATGTGCCTTTTACTGAGGAGTGGCTTCCGTCTGGCCACTCCACCATAAAGGCCTGATTGGTGGAGTGCTGCAGAGATGGTTGTCCTTCTGGAAGGTTCTCCCATCTCCACAGAGGAACACTGGAGCTCTGTCAGAGTGACCATCGGGTTCTTGGTCACCTCCCTGACCAAGGCCCTTCTCCCCTGATTGATCAGTTTGGCCGGGCGGCCAGTTCTAGGAAGAGTCCTGGTGGTTCCAAACGTCTTCCATTTGCGAATGATGGAGACCCCTGTGCTCGTTGGGACCTTCAATGCTGCAGACATTTTTTTGTACCCTTCCCCATATCTGTGCCTCGATACAATCCTGTCTCGGAGGTCTACAGACAATTCCTTGGACTTCATAACTTGGTTTGTGCTCTGACATGCACTGTCAACTGTGGGACCTTATATAAACAGGTGTGTGCCTTTCCAAATCATGTCCAATCAATTGAATTTACCACAGGTGGACTCCAATCAAGTTGTAGAAACATCTCAAGGATGATCAGTGGAAATGGGATGCACCTGAGCTCAATTTTGAGTGTCACAGCAAAGGGTGTGAATACTTATGTACATGTGACATATTATTTTTTTATTTTTAATACATTTGCAAAAAATTCAAAAAAACCTTTTTCACTTGGTCATTATGCGGTATTGTATGTAGAATGTTGAGAATTTTTTTTTATTTAATCCATTTTGAAATTAGGCTGTAATATTATATAATGTGGAAAAAGTGAAGGAGTATGAATACTTTCCGGATGCACTGTGTGTAGTGGTTAAGTAACGTAGTTCCAGTTAAGTAACATTGTAGTTCCAGCTAAGTAAGTTTGTAGTTTCAGCTAAGTAACGTTGTAGTTTCAGCTAAGTAACTTAGTTCCAGACAAGTAATGTTGTGGTTACATTTTGTGGTGGTTCTAGTTAAGAAACGTAGTTCCAGTTAAGTAAGGTTGTAGTTAGTTACGTTGCAGTTCCAGCTAAGTAAGGTTGGCGTTCTTGCTAAGTAAGGTTGTAGTTCTAGCTAAGTAAGGTTGTAGTACTAGCTAAGTAACCTTAGTTATTGAGTAGTACTTAGTATTTAGTAGTACAGCCATTATATTACAAAATAAATAATACACAAGGATAAACGTGTCCATCAAGTGACAGTGGCCTGCATGGTTCAGTTACAGCCTGCCCTGTGTGTGTGTGTGTGTGTGTGTGTGTGTGTGTGTGTGTGTGTGTGTGTGTATGTGTGTGTGTGTGTGTGCGCGTGCGTGCGTGCGCGCGTGTGTGTGTGTTTGTTGTCAAGAAAATAATAATAATAATATCTGTTTATATTCCTCTAATTGTTATGGGTCAGTTTGAGGAGGCAGCTCTGGCTGGGTTGGCCTGGTAACAATCACCCTCATCATCAGTGAGGTCTGTTTATGTGGCATGTCATGGCTGTCAGGAGGGATGAAGGCTCTGAGAGCTAAAGAGGGGCCTGAATGAGAGAGACAGAGGAGAGGTACAGAAAGAGATCACACAGAGATATACAGACAGAAAGATATATGTACAGAGAGATATACAGAAAGAACGCTGTATGTACAGAGGGATATACAGAGAGAAAGAGTTATATACAGAGAGATATACAGACAGAAAGATATTTGTACAGAGAGATATACAGAGAGAAAAAGTTATGTACAGAGAGATATACAGACAGAAAGATATTTGTACAGAGAGATATACAGACAGAAAGATATTTGTACACAGAGATATACAGACAGAAAGATATTTGTACAGAGAGATATACAGACAGAAAGATATTTGTACAGAGAGATATACAGACAGAAAGATATTTGTACAGAGAGATATACAGACAGAAAGATATTTGTACAAAGAGATATACAGAGAGAAAGATATTTGTACAGAGAGATATACAGACAGAAAGATATTTGTACAGAGAGATATACAGACAGAAAGATATTTGTACAGAGCGATATACAGAGAGAACGCTGTATGTACAGAGAGATATACAGAGAGAAAGATATATACACAGAGAGATATACAGAGAGAAAGATATATGTATAGAGAGATATACAGCGAGAACGCTGTATGTACAGAGAGATATACAGAGAGAAAGATATGTACAGAGAGATATACAGAGAGAACGCTGTATGTATAGAGAGATATACAGAGAGAAGGAGATACAAAGAGAAACACAGAGAGAAAGATATACGTACAGAGAGATATACAGAGAGAAAGAGACACAAAGAGAAACACAGAGAGAAAGATATATGTACAGAGAGATATAGAGAGAAAGAGATACAGAGAGATATACAAAGAAAGAAATACAGAGAAATATACAGAGAAAGAGATACAGAGAGATATACAGAGAAAGAGATACTTGCAGAAATAGATAGAGAGTACTTTATCTTTGTTTCCTTTGAAATTCTGTTAAGAAAACTGCTATACAGCTACCCCCCCCCCCCATCCTCCCGTTCTCCTGTCCTCCTGTTTTTCTATCCTCCTATCCTCCTGTGTTCCTGTCCTCCTATCCTCCTGTGTTCCTGTCTTCCTATCCTCCTGTGTTCCTATCCTCCTGTGTTCCTGTCCTCCTATCCTCCTGTGTTCCTGTCCTCCTATCCTCCTGTGTTCCTGTCCTCCTATCCTCCTGTGTTCCTGTCCTCCTGTGTTCCTGTCCTCCTATCCTCCTGTGTTCCTGTCCTCCTATCCTCCTGTGTTCCTGTCCTCCTATCCTCCTGTGTTCCTATCCTCCTGTGTTCCTGTCCTCCTGTGTTCCTGTCCTCCTATCCTCCTGTGTTCCTGTCCTCCTATCCTCCTGTTTTCCTGTTCTCCTATCCTCCTGTTTTCCTGTTCTCCTATCCTCCTGTTTTCCTGTTCTCTTATCCTGTCCTTGCTCCAGTAATCCTCCCTCGACAGCTAATAATGCTCATTGATAAAGGTATTGATCTGCATTGATACAGGTACAGATATGCATTGATAAAGGTACTGATATGCATTGATAAAGGTACTGATATGCATTGATAAAGGTATTGATCTGCATTGATAAAGGTATTGATCTGCATTGATAAAGGTATTGATCTGCAATGATAAAGGTACTGATATGCATTGATAAAGGTACTGATCTGCATTGATAAAGGTATTGATCTGCATTGATAAAGGTACTGATCTGCATTGATAAAGGTATTGATCTGCATTGATAAAGGTATTGATCTGCAATGATAAAGGTACTGATATGCATTGATAAAGGTATTGATCTGCATTGATAAAGGTATTGATCTGCAATGATAAAGGTACTGATATGCATTGATAAAGGTACTGATATGCATTGATAAAGGTACTGATCTGCAGTGATAAAGGTACTGATCTGCAGTGATAAAGGTACTGATCTGCAGTGATAAAGGTACTGATCTGCAGTGATAAAGGTACTGATCTGCAATGATAAAGGTACTGATATGCATTGGTAATTGTACTGATCTGCGTTGGTAAAGGTATAAAGCACCTACCCAAAGTAATGACTAGTCTCTAGGCTACAGACAGACAGATTATCCACAAACAGACAGACAGACAGATTATCCACAGACAGACAGACAGACAGACAGACAGACAGATTATTCGCACACAGTCAGACAGACAGGCAGACAGACAGACAGACAGACAGACAGACAGTCAGACAGACAGATAGACAGGTTCTAGACAGACATGTTATCAACCCGAGAAACAGTTTCTAAATAGACAGACTGGATCTCCATAGACCGACAGGTTGTCAATAGTCAGACAGACAGGTCGTCAATAGTCAGACTGACAGGTCGTCAATAGTCAGACAGACAGGTTGTCCACAGTCAGACAGACAGGTCAGACAGTCAGACAGGCTCTATTAACTCTCCGCAGTTCTTTACTAGAGACAGGAGAATCACTTCTCTATCCAACAAGTCTTTCAAGCACCCTGCTGTTCTCTCTCCTTCCTTCTCTTTCTCTTTCTTTTCTCTCCCTCCATCCTTCTCTTTCTCTTTCTTTTCTGTCTCTCCCTCTTTCTCGCTTTCTCCTCTTCTCTTCTGCTTTCTCCATATCTTTCTGTATCTCCCTCCATCACACACAAACACACACACACACACACTCAGATAACACACACACACACACACACACACACACACACACACACACACACACTTGGAGTGAATTTCTCATTTTAAACACGTTTATAATGTTGGCTCACAGCCATAGTCCCTTTTCAACTCTGTTGCATTGTGTGGTTCTTATTTCAGCCCCTGACCCTTAACTCTTAACCCTTACCCCTAACCCCTAACCCTTAACTTTTAACCCTTAGCCCCAGCCCCTAACCCTTAACCCTTAACCCTTAACCCTTAGTTCCAGCCCCTAACCCTTAACCCTTAACCCTTAGTCCCAGTCCCTAAAACTTAGTTGTAACCCCTAACCTTTAGTTCTAGCTTCAACCCCTATTCCCTAACCCTTAGCCCTATTGCCTAACCCTTAGCCCTATCCCCTAACGCCTAACCCTTAGTCCTATCCCAGCCCCTAAACCTTAGTCCTACCCATAACCCTTAGTTCTAGCTTCAACCCCTAATCCCTAACCCTTAGCCCTATTCCCTAACCCTTAGCCCTATCCCCTAACCCCTAACCCCTAACCCTTAGTTCTAGCTTCAACCCATAACCCCTAACCCTTAGCCCTATTCCCTAACCCTTGCTCCTATCCCAGCCCCCGTCTCTAACCCGTAGCTCCAGCTGTTCATCCTAGACCCAGTCCCAACCCCCCAGCCTAAGGCCCCCCCCTCCCCTCCCTCCGTAGATGACAGGTGTGTGTCTCCAAGGCTCTGCCTCTCCCTATAGGCCAGCCTGGCTTTGTAAACAAGTTCTAATTGGCTCCTGACGTAACTAAGGAAGGTGTGACAGAGGCAGCCCTTAGTAACCACCAGCCACTCAGACGAGAGGTCGGGGGTCTCCTCTCCAGCTCCTTTATAAAAGGGGCAGGATCAGCAGGGCTACTGCTGTGTAGCATGGAGGACTCAGCAGTAGAGAATAATAAGATTAACATTATATATATAATAGTAATAGTAATATTATGCATATTAGGAATATTAATATTATGTTATGTATATATTAGTAATATTAATATTATGTTATATATATATAATATTAATATTAATATTATACTATGCATATTAGGAACATTAATATTATGTTATGTATATAATAGGAATAGTAATATTATGTATATAATAGGAACATTAATATTATGTTATGTATATAATAGGAATAGTAATATTATGTATATAATAGGAACATTAATATTATGTTATGTATATAATAGGAATATTAATATGATATATGTAGTAGTAATATTAATATTAGGTTATGTACGTATGTAATAAGAATATACATTTTATGTTATGTATGTAATAGGAATATTAATATTATGTATATATTAGTAATATTAATATTATGTAGATAGTAGTAATAGTAATATTATGTATATAATATGAATATTAATGTGATGTATATAATAGGAATATTAATATTATGTTATGTATATAATAGGAATATTAATATTATTTTACACACTGTATATAATAGTATAAAATAGTTTAGCCCTGGTTTGGTTTGGTTCGGACTGGTTTGGCTTGGTTTGGCTCGGTTTGGCCTGGTTTAGACTGGTTTGGTTTGGTTTGGTTTGGCCTGGTTTAGACTGGTTTGGACTGGTTTGGATTGGTTTGGACTGGTTTAGACTGGTTTGGTTTGGACTGTCTTGGCTTGGTTTGGTTTGGTATTGGACTGGTTTAGACTGGTTTGGTCTGGTTTGGTTTGGTATTGGACTGGTTTAGACTGGTTTGGCCTGGTTTGGTTTGGTATTGGACTGGTTTAGACTGGTTTGGTTTGGACTGGTTTGGCTTGGTTTGGCCTGGTTTGGTTTGGTTTAGACTGGTTTGACCTGGATTAGATTGGTTTGGCCTGGTTTAGCCTGGTTTGGCCTGGTTTGGCCTTGTTTAGACTGGGTTGGCCTTGTTTAGACTGGTTTGTTTTGGCTTGGTTTAGCTTGGTTTGGCCTGGCTTGGCATTGTTTAGATGGTTTGGCCTGGTTTGGCCTTGTTTAGACTGGGTTGGCCTTGTTTAGACTGGTTTGGTTTGGCTTGGTTTAGCTTGGTTTGGCCTGGTTTGGCATTGTTTAGATGGTTTG
>JAPMUY010010340.1:40000-42500 GCA_026901105.3 Galaxias olidus
CTGCTTCCATTGTTACAGGGTACTTGTTATCTACATAAAAAAAGATTAAATGTACAAATATCATTCCTACTTTTACACTTTGTTTTATGAGATAAGAGTAAGATTAATAATCACAGGTAGCCGAAACTGCTACATTTGAATTATTACTCATAAATGATGATGGACAGAGATGAATATGTTTTAATGAGAGGAGAGGTTTACTACCTGGGCTGGCTGGTAGAACGTCCTGGAGCAGTCAACTCTACAGCCATTTTACTGTAGGTAGCCATGACGATGAAGGATATGTCAGTGCGAACGCATGAAGAATTTATAGCGGCTACGCCAAGAGATCGTTCTCTGACACTGAATAACCGCAGCATTGTAAATCTATGTCTGCTGCTTAAACAAGGTTTACCAAACAAAGAACTCTACATTATTTATAACATAACTATCACAATAACCGCTGAATTATGCATCTATGTCTGCTGCTTAAACCGGGTTTATCAAACAAAGAAACAATATTTATAATATAACTATCACAAAGAAAAGAAAGTGAATGACATTGTCCTGGTGTCTCTGTTGGCCCTCACCCCTTCCATGTCTCTAACAGTGCATCATGTATACTATACCAGTGTAATCTTAATGGTTTCATTTTGTTCCAGTTAGATACCAGTGTAATCTTAATGGTTTCATTTTGTTCCAGTTAGATACCAGTGTAATCTTAATGGTTTCATTATGTTCCAGTTAGATACCAGTGTAATCTTAATGGTTTCATTATGTTCCAGTTAGATACCAGTGTAATCTTAATGGTTTCATTATGTTCCAGTTAGATACCAGTGTAATCTTAATGGTTATGTTAACCACACGTTACCAGTTCATTCATATTCAGAATCATCTATCATGTAAACTATATGTTCCAGTTAGATACAAGTTCATTCTTAATCATATGATTGACAGGTCAGAGTTCTTGCAATAGAATAGTCAGCATATCTGTGTGCCCGTTCCTGTGTCTCGTCTGGGTGTGTGTGTGTGTGTGTGTGTGTGTGTGTGTGTCTGTGTGTGTGTGTGTGTGTGTGTGTGTGTGTTTGTGTGCTCGTGCGTGAAGCGTTTGTGTGCGTTGTCTTTACGTGTGTGTTTTTGTCAAGTGTACAGTGTGTGTGTGTGTGTGTGTGTGTGTGTGTGTGTGTGTGTGTCATGGTGTTTCTGCCCCTGTCACCCTGCATTAGAGGTCGTCCACCACTTAAATTCTGTCCCCTTGCCTAACAGCAGATTAGCCTGTTAGACCGTCTAAACCGGCGTCGCTATGGCGCCCGCAGATCAACATAACTGTCCATCACAATAATGGGTCGAACTGAGGAAACGAGTGCATCATCATCATCATCATCATCATCATACTACAGCTCTACAAGATTATCTATTTATGTGTATACGAGAGAGAGACAGAGAGAGAGAGAGAGACAGACAGAGAGAGAGACAGAGAGAGAGACAGAGAGAGAGAGAGAGAGACAGACAGAGAGAGAGACAGAGAGAGAGACAGACAGAGAGAGAGAGAGAGTTTGTAATGTGATGTGATTTTAAATTGTAACAATGTGAACGGTCTCCCTGCACGCACATACAGACACACAGACAGACACACACAGACACACACACACACACACACGCGCACAGGCACACACAGACACACACACTCACACGCACACACACACACACACACACACACACTCACACATAACACAGGAAGCCAGGCCATATGGTGTTCTGTTGTCTTGTCGACTACCTAGTTCTCTCCTCCGCTCCCACACTCTGTCCGTTCTTTCTTTCTTTCTTTCTTTCTTTCTTTCTTTCTTTCTTTCTTTCTTTCTTTCTTTCTTTCTTTCTTTCTTTCTTTCTTTCTTTCTTTCTTTCTGCTGTCTGTCACATCTGACTTTTATATCTCATCTAAATCTCTCTCTAAATCAAAGACAAACTATCAACTCATTTGAATGATTATAAGTGTCTCATTCACTTTGTGTTATCAGACCACTGCTGGTTCACCTTAACATCCTGAAGTGTTCAGTCTAATGCTGGTTCACCTTAACATCCTGAAGTGTTCAGTCTAATGCTGGTTCACCTTAACATCCTGAAGTGTTCAGTCTAATGCTGGTTCACCTTAACATCCTGAAGTGTTCAGTCTAATGCTGGTTCACCTTAACATCCTGAAGTGTTCAGTCTAATGCTGGTTCACCTTAACATCCTGAAGTGTTCAGTCTAATGCTGGTTCACCTTAACATCCTGAAGTGTTCAGTCTAATGCTGGTTCACCTTAACATCCTGAAGTGTTCAGTCTAATGCTGGTTCACCCTAACATCACAAAGTCTTCAGTCTAATGCTGGTTCACCCTAACATCACAAAGTGTTCAGTCTAATGCTGGTTCACCCTAACATCACAAAGTGTTCAGTCTAATGCTGGTTCACCCTAACATCACAAAGTGTTCAGTCTAATGCTGGTTCACCCTAACATCACAAAGTGTTCAGTTTAATGCT